>WEZZ01030438.1:0-56641 GCA_013400585.1 Chloropsis cyanopogon
AAAATGCCAATGGATGCAACATCTCACTGAGGCTTTCAACTCAGATGCCAGATTATGCTGCTTTTTTCTTCCATGAGAATCTATAAAGGACCAAACTAAAGTCATTGGCTTATTGTATAAATATCACGGAAATGGTGCTTTCAGTTATTATCCACTGGGATCACATCTCAAGGAAGAGGGGAAAAACTCCAAATTCCTTTGACCATTCCAGAGATAGCACAGACCCTTTCCACACATTGATTCCCGGTGTTATTTACTTTACAACAGTAGAAATATCCCTTTGCATGTTCCAGAAATAAGAAAGCCAAAGGAGCCATCCATATGGGTGTAAGATAGGATATTGAACTAGATTCCCTGAAGCAGAAGTCACTGGCATAGAGGTAATATTTCAGCAGCTGGAATTGATTTCTGAGGCAGTCCTTCAGCATCCAGCATTCAGGAGAGCTCATATTGGAGGAAAACAAGTCGATACAAGAGGCATGAGAGATTTAAAAGGCTTTGAGGTACAGTAGGATAACAATGGATAATTTACACATGATGCTTAATAAGCAACTGCAGAAAAGCTTTTTCTTCTGCCTATGCCCAGGGTAATTTTTCTCTTTTTTTTTTTTGCAGTTACACAGTAAACTTTATAAGGGGATTTTGACCAACCTGAGCCAGGCCAGTGGCTCTTGCTCTGGGTTTAATGGGACAGAAAGTGTCCAAGGCCTTTTTTATTACTTGCTGTGGTACTCAAGCCTGCCTCTGGTTCTCCCTCAGTAAATCTTGATCAGCACCAATCTATTCCATTTTATCTCAGCCTTTCAGGATTTATACCCAAAGAAAAGAGCTGATCTTGGCCTTGTGCCAATCTGTCAAAATAATCAAAAGGCCCTTTCTCTCATAAAAGTCTAATAGGACTTTTCTGAATAACTCCAGCTAATATTCAGCACACTTGAAATTGAATACCCAATCTTACCTAAGAAAAACTCCCCTTCACCTCTTTAAGTAAGCCTGTAGACTAACAATGCCAAGTATTGTCAGGTTAAAATATGAGACAAATTAACCTTCATTAAGAAAATGCACCTGCAACACAGCCTACCAACTGTGAAAAAGCAACTGTTCCCTGGATTTGCATTTGTATTGTCTTCACCCCTCATTAAACACTCCTGCTGAATCTTGCTGAGCAGTCACTGGCTGCTCTAAGTTCAGCAAGAAGCATCTCTCTAGAATCACGGCAATTTTGCAAAAACATATTTACTCAAAAATTAGTTAGATATTTTTTTAAAAATCATCATTCTAAAGGAAGAAAACCTTATGAAAGAAGTCTGGTTAGCAACAAGGAATAATTGGAGTAACAAGAGTAACTTTTTTTTTTTTGTAAGGGTTTATTTTTTGAGTCAGGAGAATGGAAAACACAAAACACTGGATGAAAGTATGATTATAACTTGGCATAAGGGACTGAAAAAGTAAACAAGTCACAAACTCCTAGCCCTGGTCCTGACAAATGCTTTCATTTCACAAAGACTGATACAGAAGTTTTTGTTGAATTAAACTTTGCCCAGTACAGAATTCATTTCCATCAGTTTCTAGGGGCATAAAGGTACAAATAATAAAAAAAATAGTGAAATAGTCCTGGCTCTGCCTCTTATTTAAGATGCAGTAGCATAAAAGAATATTAAACCACTTAAGTGCTAAGACTGATGCACACAGCCAGGAGGGTTCACTGTAACCTCAGATTAAGAGGCACATCCTTTGTGCCTCATGAGGGACCTCATGTCACCAGGGGAGTCATCCCCAGCAATCCCTCTGCAGTGATCACAGCCAGAACAACAGAGGTGATGCCCTCAGACACTTCCCAAGCCTTCAGACCAGATTTTTGCAGAGAGCACAGCAGTATTTTTCACCTCAGACAGAATCCTCAGTGATGAAATAAAGCTTGTAGGCAACGAGAGCTCTGAAGTCACTGCAGAGTCAGATGATTGTGTAAGAAATACAACACTGGGATGCTTAATGCCAATGGCTTCATTCCTACAGCTGACTGCCAAGTTAAACCAACTGAGAGGCACAAACCCACTGTGAGGACACAGACTCAGCCCTGCAGGACTGAAACCCAGGTAATTTTCTGCCTCACCTCATCAGTGACATTGCTGCAGACAGGTACAACGTGACTCCACCGAGGAGCTGAAAATCTCCTCAACACCAGTGGGATTTGTAAGTCCCACTCAAACACTTCAGGGTTTCTCGCCCTCCTCAGCTCTGTTTTCTAAAAACTTGTGGTAAATATGAATTGACTGGGATCTTTCACTTCATAACCAAATGTCATTATTGCTGGGCAAGTACCTACCAAGACCAGTCCTCCAGATCTCACCCTTCCAACACCACAAGCCCCAAATCACACCACAACAAAGTGAGGTTTAAAAATCTCACTCACAGTTCACAGATGCAAAGCAACGTTTTCCTATTCATTGCAATCTCTACAGGAGAAGTGAAAGCACCAAGTTCTCTTTGCTTCCCCACAGAGCGTCACAGAGAGCTGGGAATTTCACATTCCAATTTCCTCACACATCACTCACAGCAGCAGTGGCTCCAGAACCTCAGGCACTGCCCCAGCCAGGTTTGCCAGGCAGTGATTGCACAGAGTGGCCTGGGAAATTCTCCACAGGCTTCTAAACCATTACAATAATTCAAACAGGTGTTCAGTGGGACATTTCATATTATTATAACTCCAACTGGATGCAGAATATTACTTGCTCTGGTAAATCACAACCCAAGCATAGCAGTTCTGTAATTTTAAAATAAGTGTGAGGAAAAAATCAGCTATTCACACACCAGTTCACTCCAACTTCCAGCAAGCAGGGGTTTTGTTGTTTTGGGGGCATTTCAATATATATTTCCATCAATCCCCAATCTCTCCAACCAATTCTTAAAAGCAAAGAGTTTATTGGCTGATTTGTGCAACTATACCCAAAGTTTCAGTGCTCAAGGCAAAGCTGAAATGTTGAGAATAGCAACTATGTCCAACTTGGATAACAGAATCCACACAGACCACAGGGCTACATAATTATACACAGGCACACCCTTAAGGATCCCTATTAAAAGTTAATATGAAAGTATCCAGATGTCCATAAACACAAATATTAACACTACCCAAAGAACAGCAGGAATTACCCAATCTCCCCAGACATCTCCCTGTGGTGAGGGGGCTCTTAACAGATCTAACTGTGCTCAGTCCTGAAATTCTGATAATTTTCTGCAAATTCACACTCGTGCACAAGCTTCCACTCACTGCTGTTTGGGAAAGTACTCAAACATTAAGCAGACATTGATTTTTCTTGTTACCAAGGTTGTCCTAACATATATTTAAGATTCTGGAATCTCATTCTCAACATTGTCCAAATTCTGCTAAATTTCTCCAAGTCAGAATTAAGTTTTTAAGCCATCCCCACTCGATCTTACTACAATTTACAGGAACAGATACAGTGTACAAATCCTGTCCAAATGTCCAGTAATTCCATTCATTGAGTGCTTTTCAAAACCAAGAAGATCCAGCACAGTCTCCCTCCAAACAGAAGAATCCAAATCACTGTATTAATGAACAGTTGAGAAAACACTTTGAAGTTGATCAGAAAAGAACCATTGCAATTTTGGTTTTAGATCCCTGCCCTTCCTCTGGAAGCCCCCATTTCCCCCTTCCAAAGCACAGCATTTAGTCAGCAATTTAATTAATGTCAGTTAGAGCTGAATAAAAGAAAATAATCCTTCCATTAACAAAAGAAACCCTTTGGGAGGTGAATGACATCACGACCCTGCTATCCTTTGTCTCAGCCAGACCATCCTGGTGCAGCCAATCTTTGTTTCCCCCTGCCAGCAGCACTTTTGGCAGTGCCCTGGTGCCACCTGCCCAGGGGAAGGTTCCTGTGCCAGACCTGGCTCCCATGACAAGGATATGGGGGAAGAAAATGTCTGGGAAATGGGAAAAATGCCTCCTGCCACACCTGCTCAGTCCACCTGCAATTTCCTGTAGCAAGAATTCAAAGAGTGGTTAAGAAGTGCCGTGGTATTTTCCTTGATTTTTACCTCTCCTGCTTCTCCTGCTCCCATTCTGCCATTTTTAAGGAAACTCTGTCAAGTACAAAGCAACCACAAGAGAGATGGGTGGATTTTATAGCTTGGATGGGGGAAAAATTCCGAGGACAAGATTTAATAAACTCCAAACTCACTTTTGCTAGAGTTTGACTTTTCAAAGAAGCACCAAATCATCCAGCTGGTGTTGTTAACCCCATTAACAGTGCAGTGGAATGTGGCTGCTGGACATTAAAACAGGGAGCCTGTGTCCCTCAAAAAGAGGTTTTTTCATTGCTTTACATGCAGGGAAATAAGTGCCATCCATTGTTTACTTTGTAAAAACAAACACTTTCAGGCTTTGCAATGGGTGAAATCCCACAGCATTTTCTACAGACTTAAGTTATTGCTCTTTAAAAGGAAATTCAATACAAGCACAGATACCTAATTACTTGTGAATCAGTCCCATCTAAATATTAGACTATAAATTAGACTGCTTGAATGTAATTCCTCTGCTTCTTGGAGCCTACTGAAAAATAAATTACAATAAAATATCATTGTGCCACAGCATAAAAAGCCTTCATATTTTACCAGAGCTGAGATAATGAAAGATTCAGATGCTCTAAATTCTCCTCAAGATTCAAGATCTTGGGGAAATCCATATATAGACTCACAAACAAACTCCTTTATGTTCTGATGACACTCCTGCTGCCTTCAGAGCACAATTTAAGCAAGTTCAGTACTCAAAGGCTCCTAGCAGAGCACAGATTCTCTCTCTCTCTAACTACTGTTCTTTTCAGGTAGGTCCTAACTTTAGAACTTAGTCCTGACAAGCTGTAAACTGGTTAAAATAGGTGCAGGGCTTTGTTGTTTCAGACGTGTCACTGCTGGAGCATCAGTGACAGATGGGACAGGCTGCAGCACTGGCCCTGCCAGTCTCCAGAGGGGAATTTAGCTGCAGACAGGCACAGGAGCAGCAGGAGACTCCAAGTGCCCTCTGTTCCACAGGATGAACCTTCATCTTGTGATGGGCCTGAACAGAGCTGGCACTGGGCATCAAACCCTTCTGCAAAGGCTGGGTGTTCTCTCACACAGCTCCCAGGAAAGAAAAGAACATCCCAAATAATTAATTGGGGTTTTCAGGCTGGCCATCTCTGCAAAGCATTAAGGGCTGATCAACAAACCTGCCTTGCTGACAGCTGGATTTGCCCCAGTGAAGAGCTGGAGCAAAGGTGCCTGTGGAATTTGGCAGAGATTCCACAACAAAGAACCTGCTTCAGGCTCAGGTGAGTTCTGCAGGGCCAGCAGCCAAAATCCTGCTCTGTGCCTTTACCCTGCCACTGCCACCAGAACAAAGACAGAAACAGGTGACACTGTTTAAAGCACACATACAAACTTTGTGTGTCATTTTTACTGCACAGACACATCTCTGGCAGGTGCCTAAAACACATGGTGACCTGGCTCTGCTGCTGCTGAATGTTTCCTACACAGCCTGGGGCAGGGAGGTGAGATCCTGACTAAAGCTCCTTCAGGAGCAGCTTCTACAGCCCTCACAGCATCCAGCTGGTAGGAAGGTACAGGGGTTACTACTGCCCACACAAATCCAGGATTCATCCCTGTAAGAGCTGGGTAAGGCCAGACCTTTGAGTTATCAGCAGCCTCAGTTTGATTGTCACAAATCAATGTGGAGAATTATTCCCCCCATCCTCCGTGCAGAACCAAGCTCAAAGGCAGCTCCTTTGTCTACACAAGAAAAAAAAACTTCAAATAAAGATTCCTATGATGTCTTCCAAGCTCTCTCCATAAAAAAGAATGCAAGCTGTGATCATCTTTATTTCATCCTACCTGAAACTGCATATTTAAGTTCCACTGATACTGAATTTGATCTAAGTGTCCTGTTAGAAGAAGGAAAGGTTGAGAAGGCAGTTAAACACACCCCTTTATAGCTGCTCATCAAACCACTGCCAGTTGTTTTAATCACAGTTAATGATGTCTGAGATCAGGAGATATTTTTTATAGTGTGTTGTCACCAGGATTAGAAGCATAGCAGCAATTTTATGTTCTTGTTTAGGCTACAGAGAAAAACAGCATGCAAAGAAATTGTTTAAATGGGAGTTTGCATAATGCCCAACAGCACAAAAAAGCCCATCACGCAACAAATATCCAAGAAAACTATTAACTTTGTCCATCTCAATGAAAGCCACCATTTCTAAATTAATTTAAATGTGTTCTGTACAAACAGCCTCAATCCAGTCATCTTGTTTTAGTATTGTGGACATAACAGCTAAAGTCAGGCACAGCAGCATCTGTGTGCCTGCAATCTGAATAAAACCAGTGTGGTAGAGAAGAGGATTTAATGCATTTTAGTACTTAATCTACATATTCTTAAAAAAAACTCTGATGCATGTAGGAATTCCTCTCTATTAAAAGCTAAATACTCATCCCTCACCCTTTTTTATTATTTTAAGATTCTCCCACCAGGCTTCTTTCAGAAAACTACTTTTATTTCCCTGGGTTGCCAATCAAGATTCCTGGGCAATGATCACTTTCACTGTTACCCAGTGTCAGTCACAGTCTGTCACATCACATTGAGAGGAAAATCCAAAGTGATTGGTGCACCTGGATGTGATCGTGGAGCACAGGGAGCAGCTCCTCTGATTGTGCTGTGACAACTGAGCACATATTTACTAATAATCCACCTTTCTTAAAACATTATCGTCAGTATCAACCTGATAGCAACAACCTTGGGGCATACACAAGTACTCAAGCTGCTTGGTTCATTATTATATTGAAATTTTATGAATATTTCCAGCAAAATTGCTCATTATAAAGGTAAGAACATGCAGGTGTTTGCAGAATCAGGACACTAGACTGAACTGATTTTTTTAATTAAGTGTATGAACAGCACAATGAAACCTTAATTAAGATCTCTAGAGGTTACAAGCATCCAAGCAATAAAGCCACAGTGGTGTTGTCACTTGCCATGTGCAGTTGGCACATTAGATCCCAGCACACCAGTTAATTTTGATTTACAAGAGCACACATGCTCACTGTTGGGAAGGGTCCTGAGCTGCTCTCACTCAATGAATGTTGGTCTGTGCACACTAAAGACTGAAAATATCCAAATCAAATTCCAAGAGAATCATCACAGGGGCATTTTTGTCTGTCTTCCCCCACCTCCTCCCACATCCCATTCACCAGAAATTCACAAAACTCCGTCTCTGGAGTTGGCCTCTACTGTTCAAACCTGAACTAGGACCAGGCACCATTTGTGATAAATTCTAAGCTAAGATAACCAACTTTTGCTAAAGTCACAGGCAAGACAACCCTCTGGTTTATGAATTCTTGAGTAAACTACAGTCAAGTACCAAAGAAATCTGGATTAAAGCTGAAATTCCAATGCTAGGTAAGATTCAAGCGCTTTGGCACAAAACTAAGTTAGAAACCACATTTTTGATGCAGCAATTTTCACCAGATTTTAGTTCATACAAAAACCTTAAGCCTCCAAAAAATTAAAACCTAGAACTGTCTCGCTGAGAGCAGCGATCGAGCAAACATCTGAGGACCTGCCTCCACAAAGCCCCATTAACCAGATTAGAGCAGAAAATAACAGACCCTCAACGGGTAAATTGCTGCTGACAGTTGGAGCCTTTCCAACGAAAATGTCTTCTAAGCAATAGGGACATCTCCAGTGAGGAGGATATTGGAAATCCTGCTCTGAAACAGCTGCTATTTCTCATGTTATCACCCCCCTGGGAGCTGATGTCCTTGCACAAAGCAGATTTTGCAGGAGGAAGCCGCGAGCCGGGGCCGGAGCGCTCGGAGCTGCTCCGAGTGCCAACAATCCCATCTCAGATCTGCCCCATTTGGCTTCCCCCTAAAAAAACCCAGCCAGCAGGGCTCAGGCATGACCCTGCCCACAGCCTGGCATCAAATACTCTGTCATGATTTATGAGGAGCCTGTGAAGGGATGAGCTCCTCGCTGTGGCTGGTGTGGGGTCTGGAGGGCAGCAGTGATCAGAGCAGCCCTTGGGAAGCAGACAGGAATTTATCCTTCCTCAGGAGGTGATTCCCCACGAATGCTGCCCTGTTCTTGCCTCCACCATCCTGTCACCAGCTTCCAGACTGAAGTAGGAAGTTTCCTGTGGCTGCCTGCATATTTTATATTTTGTTCTGTGACTGAGCTGATTTTTTCCTGGGTTATTGACCTAGGAAACCGTATATATTTAGCTTTTCTTATTGTAGAGGCACAATAGAAGAGAAGTCTCAACCCTGTTTCCCTCTCACCCACGGCTTAAACACAATTAACTTTTCATTTGATGCATTCTTCCTGTCTGCACTCATAATGCTCCCCCAGGAAATGAGAGCCAATAAGTCCTACCCAGGAGTAGGAGAGCAGGGTACTGACCAAATATTGTATAATTCTGTATTATAGGCCTATGGGAAAAAAGTTAATTAAAGACCATTGATATCCTTTGGGAAAATGTTTAATATATTAGCTCTTGCAGCACAAGCATGCAAACAAACCCCTCCTCTTTGGAAAATGTGAGTATATCACACATTTGGGGGAAAAACCAGCAAAATCCAGTGGTGCTTTTATTGGTAATTGGCCACAAATAAGTCTAATAAGATACACAAAGAACACAAATAATATTAATTCCAACAAACAGGATCTCTGCTGTGGCCTATACATCACCTTCCTGAATTGGGAAGCACCTTTGTATAATTCAGGCCCCGACATAACATTTTTTTAACAGTAATAACAATTAATAAACATTTCCACATAGTTCCTTGGGCTTGGTGAGCACAAAAGAAGACTCAACGACAAACCCAGCCTTCCAAATTCTCCCAGAATAGGAGCCTTATAAGTCTGAACAGTTTTACCCAAAAACCAGAGTTGAGAATGTCTCTGTCCCTGCCTAACTCTCCCCACAGGCAGGTACATAGATGACCTACTGCAAGGTATTCATTTGGAAAGCCAAAAACTAAATGCTCCAATAGTCACACGTTTTATGCAGTAGAAAAGTGGAGGTTTATTGAGCAGCTTTCTCATTAGCATACATTTCCAGAGGAACAAACCCAGTCTCTGAGGTCACATTAAGAAAACCTCATGGCTACATTTTATTTTACCGTTGTTATTAGCCCCCTGGAGCAGGTGCCACATTTCAGCACCTGCAACAGGCTCACACACAATTGTTAGCACTTACATTTGAATGCAAATAGGATGTTTGCTTGAAAACAAGTGCATTTTTCAGCAAAGCCCAACTGCACAAATCAGGATCTCAGCTTCCACTGACTTTGATGAGGCACAAGCACTGTCCCAGTACCATCAGCTGGAAATGTTCAGAATTGCTCTGAACTCAGGGATCACACAAGAGGAAGTCCCTAAGCATGCAGGATATGACATGACACACAAGAAAAGTCACTTAACCAAACCCCAAAACAGGGATAACAGGATTTCTAGTGGATCTGAGACCCTGCCTGATGGGAAGGAGTCCCTCTCTCCCTGCTCAGCCCCAGAGCATCCCAGGCAGCTGCCATTCCAGTGAGATTGATCTGACACACAGGTGCCAGCCCGAGAGAAAAGGCTGCACACCCCAGAGCTGGCAGCACAGCATTTCCCTGGGAGCTGCAGGCATCTGCCCCCAGCCCTGGGGAGGGCAGGGCTCCAGGGAAACTCTGGAACTCAGCTCATGAGCAGTTCCAGGGCTGGATTTCACCCTACGCTTGGAAACTCAAGGCAGAAGCACTGATGTGGAAGCTGAACCCCAAAGATGTGTGTGCAGTGTAAGTGAAGAGCAAACACAGATGGAGAATGGCAGTGTGCTCACAGTTGAACCACAGACCTTGCTTTTATTTACACTGCCATTTGGGGTTCATCTGTGACATGCAGCTTGCTCTTGTTTAAACAGGACACTGGCACTGAGTCTTGCCACAAAAATTGGGTTATATGAACAGTTTCCCCCCAGCCCACACTGGTTTTCACCAATGAATCTCAGAACACCTCATTGCAGAGGGGGAGGAAGGATGACCTGGCCCATCAGGCACTGCCAAAGCTGTCACCTGCCCAAATCATGTCAGGACTGTATCCTGCAGGTGCCACTGCCAGCTCCAACAAAGACATCAGCCCCCTGAGCGGGATACTCACAGCACCACCAGCAGCAATAGCTGGATCAGCTCAAAGGAATGCCCTCCTTGCTACTGCGTTTGGGACAGTGTTTAAAAACGAAACCTACCCACACACAGATTCATTATAATCACACACATGTTCTTTTTCTGGTCCTTAAAAAAGCACATCTGCAACGAGGCCACCCAGAAACTGAAATAAGAGTCATTTGTCTAGCAGGGTTTCCTGGTGGAATACACAACAAGACAGACACAGCCTCTGTGCTAAAAATAAGTGTGTATATCCACCATGCTTCTGGTTTTGACTTTAAGCTTTAACTACAAGGTGCTCCCTGAATGGAGTTATTGTGTCTATGATTTATCAGGCAACATACTGCTCTTTACTTTGGTAATTACAAACACCTTTTACCAACACTCAAATAATTGTTTCCACAAGAATAACCTCACGTGAAAGGAGTAATAAGCACAAAATGATGTTTCATTAAGACCATTAACGATTTTTTATTAGCAGTTCCATCAGATTTAAATGGCATCTTTAGTCTGTGCATGTGCATATGTATAATCTGTGTCAGATTTGTCAGCTTTTGATGGATGTTTTCACTCTCGCTGCTATTATTACTCTTATATAGTAATAGTGGCAACAGGGACCTAGTTTATTAAACCTTATGTTGCATCTGCCACAATGCCCTGGGGCTGGAGTGCAGTCATCTATTCCAAGCACTATTCCTTGCAATTACACTTGATTGTTAACTGTATATGTTCAGGACCACTTACATTTGAGTGCTGCAGTCCTGAGGTTTTCTTCTGATGGGCCATGCTCAAGCTCCTGGACAGTTAATGGGATTATCCAGACCATTAGGGCTGAAGCACAAAGTGAAAATACATTAGTATAGCTAATAGTGGACTAAAATATCAGTGATAGCAGATGACAGCATGGCTTTGAGATCTTTTGGTCGTGTGTTTTAGAGGCAGCAGATTTAAAAACAGAGTTGACATTGAGGATATGATGTGCCAACACCCTGAGAACACTCAGGCTGCACACACTGCACCATCCCTGCACAGCCAGCATCCTCCTCCACCCTACAGACGGCCAGGAACCACAGAAGAGCCTCCTGAGGGACAGATTGAGGTTTCTAGTTACACACCACAACCACACTGGTGGGCTCAGCCTGGACAGGAGGGAAAGGATCACATCAGTCATTCCCCTCAGGAGACAAAGCACCCGCAGCATGCCACTGAAGGAATGCAGTGATTCTCTGGCTGCTGCATCACTGTTTGAGCAGAGATTCCATAAAGCCAACCTCTTCCAGGAGAAAATTACCTCCAAGACCCTCGGGGAGCACAAAACAAGTCTGCCAAGTCCAGCACAAGGCACGGAGTGAAAGCTGCACGCTGAGGGATCCCACAAGAAATGAGGTGAGTCAAGAGCAGCCAGTGCTCCACAGAACAGGTAACTCAACCATCAGAGCAAAGGGAACGGCCAGGAAAGGAGCACAGCCCATCCACGTGTCTGAATGGAGGGTGGGAGCTGCTCTGCAGCAGGTGCTCACACATCACCAGATCCAGCCTGAGAGGGGGGAATGAGAGGGAGCTCCCTGTGAGCACCTCTCCCTGCAGGACTGGGAGCAAGTTCCATTCATCTGCAGCAAAGCTCCTGTGAGCTGAACAGCCAGAACAGCAAAGAGTGGAACTATGTGTCAATATTTGCTGTCATGTCATCTGAAAGCCCTTCAGCACGAGCCAGGTGAGCCCAGACCTCAGGTACAACAAAGCACCAGGATCAGGAGAGACGTGAAACCTTCTGTCACATTGTTTTGTCAAGCTCTGCTTAAGGGTTGATTGATGCACTTTAACATCAAACAACATTAATCTTGGAAGCTTGGAGATCAAGCCATCATTCATCAGTTAAAAAATTTCAAATCAACCACTGAGAGATTAATTAGTACAGAAGTTGTCGAGATGTCTTTGTGTAATTACTGTTCTGCAACAATTAGGAAGTTTACATTATTTGCTCAGAGACAATTTCTAAGCCTGGTACTAGTAATAAATCAAGTTCTCTTTTTAACAAATTGTTAAACTTGAATATAGACACTTGCATGGGTGTACTTATTGACTTTTTCTGAATATACTTGTCTTAAACACAAAGTTTTGTACACCGAACACAAAGCTTGAGTTATTTCATATTCAGGAAAATAAAAAGTATACTTTGTAGCAGTATCAGAAGGATCACAGTGGCCTCCTAAAATAGAATAATTAAATAATTAAAGTCATACCAGCAGACAAGCAAAGATGGCCTAAAAAATATCAAGAGACTGAACACATAAATCATGATTACAACCCATATAATCTTTGACCTACACGCAAGCTACAAGGTTCAAAGGTGCCATTGCATTATGTATTTATTGCCTGCCCAAGCCATTATTCACCAGCCCTCATTTTAAGGGGTAGATATGATGGGAGTCCCAGGCAGGGGAGAATACATCATAAAACCTCCCCTAGAAAGGATGGCACAGCTAATTTATCTTGTGCTTCCTCCTCCTCCATTCATGGCGTGGCAGCTCCCTACAAAACATCCCTTGGAGAGCAGGACCAGCTTGCCCAGTGCTCCATCAGCACCTGCCTGGGGTGTCAGGGCCAACACCCCCAAACCACAGCCAGGCTTTTGGCCACCAGCTCTGCCCTGCCTTGCTCCCTCTCCCCTGTGTGCTCTGGCAGCTCCCAGGGACTCCCAAGGTGGAAACTTCCCATAGATTGATAGGGAATCCAGTGATTTTAACAACCCTGTGATGGTTTTGCCAGAAAAAAAAAAAAATGGATCCTAGCCACTTCTTTGCCAATATTCAGGTCTTTTCAGCAATTCAAGGAAACTGTGTATCGGATATCTTAATGCAAAATGGTCACAAAAACTGAAAAATATTGCAGCTTATGTGAGAAAGTGCATTCAGCTTGTTGTGTATTCAGCTCCAACAGAGGAAGCAATTTCTGTAAAACCCAGTTTTGCTGCCTGGTTTCTGGCACCGTCATCTAAACAAGCCCTCAGGCGGTTATTTGTAGTATTTACATTTTTTACCAACTTATCACGAGAAAATCCAATTGTTCCTAATGACAGTCACACTGTGTCTCTCCCATTCTCATATCCAGGAAAGTGTTTATTATCCATTTGTAGTAATTAAGGCACTGATGTTCTATGGATCCATAAAGCCAACGCCATTAGGCAAACAAAGGCACTTTTCCCACCCCCAACTTATTGCTGCAAAAATATTTAAAAATAAAAGCTCGTTTATAACACTTAGCATCATTTGAAGAACAAACCACTATTGGCTAATTTCAAGCATTCTTAGACCTGGAAAAAAACATAAGAGGTCTGTAAAATAATTATTTTTCCAGCATTTCCTAAAGAGTAAAGAAAGAAGTAAAATAATTAGCTAGCCAAAACCAGAGAGGTGTGTTTGATAATGACTGTCTTCACATATTTGATCTTTTCTTGTAAAATGGTTAAGCAAAGTCCTTGGCAAGTTAGAATATGGTAGAAAAGCAGGATGGGAATTAAGTGCCTGCATTAAACAAACTTTATTAAACCCACCACAGCCAGGGAGACCAACTGAAAGCCAGCACAGTGTCTAAACTGTCAAGCCAGGACCTTAAACCCCAAGAAGCAGGACACACATCTCTGCCACAACACTTCCTTCAGCCCTTCAGAGGTCTGCCAGGATTCATCACAGGGTCCTCAGAGAGGCCAGGTGAAATCCCAGAGTTGGTGAACTCCACAAGAACACTCACACTAAACTCTGGATTTATTCTGCATTTCCGTTCTCCATAGCAGCACTGCTCAGCACCTCAGCACTTCACACAAAACACAAATTTCATTCCAGTACTTCTTACTCCAGTGCAGAGCCACAGCCCACCAGCAAGCTCCAGAAGAAACAGCTTTTATTTCTGGAAATGCTATCTTGCTCTACATCACATCTTGTTCTATTTCCTCTCTTGGCAGTGCTGCAGTTATCCGCTGCAGCACATGTTAAATTAGGACTGGAACACTCCACAAGTTCCTTCCTCCCCCAGCCACGCAGTGAAACAAGTTCTGTTCCTCTGCACACCCCTCCTGTAAGTGCACACACACTTCCAAACACAACAGCCACACTCATTTCTTTCCTCGCAGAGCTGAAGGAAGTGGGAGCTCACATCTTTTCATGGCATCAAGTTTAAATGAAGTGTTTGAAAAAAGGGTGTCTCCTCGGAGCTGTACGGTTTCTGTAAAGGTGATCAAATCTTAGCAAGTTTGGGTTTCAGTGTAAGATGTAAAAATTGGACTGCATTTTCTCAAGTCTGCAAATCTTCTTGGCAGATTTGAGCTTTAGCTCAAACAGATCTGGCCTGAGTTATATTTTGTTTGAAATGATGCCCAAAACTATGATTAAGTAAGGTTTCCACCAAGCCCCTCAATTCAGCTCGATGGAGTGGTCTCATTTTTCCTGGAAGATAGGAGTTCTCTCTCTCCAAAGGAGGCAGATGTGCAGAAAGCTTCTCCACAGAGTGTCAAGATGACCAAAAAAAGATGCTCCAAAGACAATGATGCATAACACAGCACTCAGCAAAACAGCTTTGCATTTCTCATGATTTATGTCGCAGCTGAGGAGCAGCTCACTCTTCATTCACCAGATTTGAGCAAGGCACAGAGGGACAAAGAGCTCTGGTGCTGGGGAAGGCAATTCCACAGCAACACTCCTGGTTTATTTTCCCCTTTGATATGAGGGAGCAATGCTTAGAAAACCAGATGGTTTTTTTTGGAAAAAGTCAATGTAGCAGTGGAGGGAGCACTGACTGAGCCAGAAGGGACTGCTGGGCAGGGCTTTACCAACCCAGGTGGGCTTGGACCTTAAAAACACCTCCCAAGCCCTCAGTTAATCCAGTTCCCACCTGAGGACTGCAAACAGTCTGGGACCCTCCAGACTATCACATGGAGGAACCAACAGCCCCTGAGCAGATTTTACCTTGGCAGCTTTTTAATAGCTTTTGTTATCCCCACCTGCAGCCTAATGAATCCAGGTACCACAGGGCAGCCTGACACAAATAAAAGTGGCATTCTGCTTTCATGTTAGATTTTAACATGCAAATCACAGGTAATCACACATAAAACCATATATCCATATTTATATCCCTATAACCATATATCCATATTTCCATATATCCCAACAGAATTCAAGACTAACCAGAAAACTTCAGGGGTGATCATATCCAAAACTTAGCTTTTAGGACCCACTCTAATGATCAGAACAAAAAGTTTTTTAGGATGACTAGGCCCATACATTTAGGACTTACTATTTCTTCATTGCACTGCTTTATAATGTGCTGCCAAAAGTCATAGTTCACACTGAACTTTTTAAAAATCAGATCTGTTTAGCACTTTAATGTCATAATGCACGTTACACAGCAGAAGCTGAATTGCTAATTATCAATTTATGTGAAATTTTACTCCCATGAAAAAGGCCATTTGCATATATATTAAATTCAGTTTGCACTTAAAACTGCAGGGAAAGTTACATAGTAATGTTCTGTAACAAAGTTGAATTTTGTATTATCAATACATGGGGGAAAAAGAACTAAAACTGAGTTTCTGTAATAGCTAAAATAACAGGTTATTCAATCCTGACTGAAAATACAATTACTAAATGGTATTTCAACTTGACATTTTAAAGCATTCTGGTGCATTAAGAGTCCTAGGAATAGAGTCACTTCTATAAAAAGTTTGTGTTCATCTCACCACAATAGAAAGGCTGAATCTGGAGGGGGGATGCACACTGGGAACTAAGCTTCCAATTCAGTAATTTTCTGGCTAGGAGGGTGACTCAGGACTATGAGCATCTCTAACTCCATCTCAGCTTCAATACTAGCAGGAGTCACAATTCCAGACAAGAATTTCTGCAATGCTTAGAATCACTGAATTTGGTCCCTCAAAACCTCATCATCTGCTCAGGTGAGCCAAGCCTTCAGTACCAAACTGAATTCAGGTCAGAATCAATGTAACCAAAGATGTGGAGATAGAGCCAGTGCAGAAATGAGTATTCACTCTTAACTGCTGTGTGCTTCCTAAAGAACAGCCCATGGTTCACGTGGAGAAGATGATATCCCAATCCCTAATATCCTAATATCCCACTGGAGGTGCTCCTTTAGCCTGCAGCAAGCCATTCAGGGAAAAATCAGTGTTATTTCCACCTGCCCCATTCCTCAGTGGGGACATCCCCCTTTGGAAGAGCCTCAGAAATTCACATTCATGTTCAGAGTGTGAACCTTTTCCCACCCTGGGCTGGGGCACTGACCTGCTGCTCACAGAAACTGGAACAGGAGCTGCACCCATCAATCCCTTCTCCCTTTGCAAACAGGCAGGTGAGCTCTATTTGCTTTTTTCAACTAACTTTCACTTCAATATATTCATCCTGATCAAGTCACATCCTTATAAATAGGAAAAGAAACACTCTTATTCTTAAAGCAGAGTTCAAAATCACACCTGCTTTGCCTCAAATGCTCAGCATGGCCTTGCCAGTAACAGCACATAGGAGCATAACCACTCCAATTATTTGCTGTAAAGGTGCCACACTATAGATCCCAGGAGGGTTGGAATTACTGAATGCTACAGTCTCCACGAGGAAGGAAATGCTGCTGTGGTGCTTATGTGAAAATTCACTAAAGTTCCTGCCCTCAGGGGAATAGTTTCCTCCTGTGATAATGCTAACCATAAAACACATTGAATTTTAGGGCTGGTGAAAATAAAATCGGTGTGAATAAATTATTATTTATATGAAAATGCACAGTCAGGACAACGACTACATATGTAAGGCCATAAAATTTAAGTATCTCACTTTGTTGTTTTAGCATACTGGGGAAAGCTATTGTCCATCTGTGGCCACACATTTATCCTCATTGTCTAGCAGGCTCCCTGCCTGAGCCCTGCATTCCATTATTTAATGGAAAATGAGGTAAAATTACTTCAGGAGTAAGCTGTGAGTTGTTGGATGAGCAGGGAGAAGACCCACTCAGCTCATGGGATACTTATTTTTTCCCCTTTGCATTTGAGCACTATATTTCCCAGTCATCACTTGGACTATTACCAAGAATTTAAAACAAAGGGAATCTGCTACACCAGAAAAATGATTTAGCTTAATTTCCTGTCATTGCTCCTCTTCTTCCTCACAGTCTCTGCTTCAGTTGAAGATTCTCCAGAGGTAGAGGTAGTGACAGATGATACAGATGCAGAAGGCAATGCCTTTATAAACATGCAATGGCACAGACTGTTCCATCAACATGGCACAAAGGCTTAATGCTGTTTTTAATAAAGGTTTCTTGCTGTTTTCTAGGAAAACAGTATCAACCTAAAATCCAGAACTAGAAAAAACTAGCATGGCTTAACCCAGAGTCACCACTGAAATATATAAACCTTTCTTCAAATTGAGAGTCACTACTAGGAAAACACACCTCCCACAGAAGTTTCTGGAAGGATTAAGATCACCCTGACAGCTGCACGGGTAGAGGTAAAATGCTTCTGACAAGTTTCTTTGCTGGGACTTGATTCAGCAAAGCGCCTCAGCAGCTGCTCCTGAGCTTTGCTGAAGCAGAGCCCAGCAGTGACACCCATGTGACAGCCCCTGTGAGCCAGCCCCCTCTGGGGACCCTCCCAGCCTGGTGGAGGGGACATCTGGCTGGAGGTGCCCCTGTGGGGCTCTGTCCCAGCACAGGGCACTGGGCAGCAGCTGTGCTTGGCACCAGCCCTGGGATTCAAACACCACGTTCTGAGCCAGCCCGGGGCTCCTGCTGGGCAAGGCTGATGGAGCTGCTGCTCAAAACCCACCAAAAGGCTGCCTCAGAACCAGGCAGATTCACTTCTTCCTCGTGGCAGTTCAGTGTCACCAGCCCTGCCATGCTGGCAGGACTGGATATTTGGGCAAGCTCAAAGAGACTTCAGTGAGCTGTGCAGTGCCTGCCAGTCCCTTGTAGCCCCCACTGTGTTATCTGCTGCAAGGACACGCTGAACAGAGTTCATCATGGGGGAACAGGCTCACAAGAGTTCATGGTGTGCCACACTGCTCAGATGAATCAGCCCCAGTATCTGAATTTTTCATTTAAAAAATCCCCTACTGAGACAAACACTGCCTGTGAACTCTGGGCTGCTCAAGCACACAGAGAAATTCAAACTTCCCCCAATCTCTCACGTTAGTCTAGATAGATTCAGTGTTTGTGGGTCACAGAAACTCTCAGTCTGCTTCCTACAGCAGAAAAAAACAGGGCTGTTGGAAAACCAGCTTTACACTCCTCAAAGCAAGACTTAAAAAACCTCTGCCTATTGATCAAGCAGTTAACTATCAAACAACACATTGTACAGTCTAGAGGGATGATACACAAAGAGATATAAAGAAACTGTAAGAGGAAATAATAGAGTGACCTATTGCTAAACACTGGCAAGCCAGCACCTTTAATTCTTGGTTAAAGCCCTGGCTCAGGGGGCTCCTGACAGCCCTGAGTGAGTGGCTGAAGTCCTGGGCACAGGCTGGAGCCTCATTCCCCACCACTATCCCTTAATACCTGCCAGGATACAGCCCTCTCTTTGTGCTACCATTTTAATTGAATACTAAAAAGTAATAGTTCACTGAATGCAAGATTTACTGTTAGGCATAAAAATAAAATGACAATAAAGTCATACACATAAATTAAGCAAGAAGCCCTCTAATCTGGGCTGCACCACTGCTGTATTTCCTCTCATGTCTCTGTCCCATCCCTCACCTTCTCTGAAGTACAGTAAGTTACCATTATTGGTAAATATTTACATTCAGTTCTGCAGTGTCAAGATGCTGACAGTTAAAATAAGTCTCCCAAAAAACGTTCCCATCTTCCCAAGACAAGACAAATATTTATCATATATGTCTTTTTGAAAGCTTATGCCTTTTTGGGAATGAGTTTCAGGATTATCTTTATTCTTGTCTCAGCAAGTTTTAGCTAAGGAAACTAGAACAAATGAGGACTCTGTAGCCACAAACACACTAGCTAAAATCAATAGCTTTAATTTTCACATTTAAACCTACAATTTTCATCTGACAGGCTCAGCAGGTTTTAATGCACACAACAATTTACTTTTACTGTTTTAATTGTTTTTAGTCAATCACTTTTATTGCTTCTCTGCATCTGACTAAACAAATTAATAGAGCTATGTTCATAAATGATTACCTTGTGAAATGGCTTGATAGATACATTTGCCAGGTTCACCTTCTATTACTGCCAACATTAGTAATATTTATACCAAAATATACATTTATCCAGGTTTTATAATTAAGAAGACAACAGAAGAAAAAAAAATCTGCTTCCTGAGCACCACAGTATCAAATTTCATATTTCTAAGTCTTTCCCCAGGCCAAAAGAAAACCACCAAGCCCTGCCTGCCCAGCTGGCTGAAAAAGCCCTTTCTGGAGGCACAAAGAATCTTGTCCTGCCATGGATGTGATGTTCTGGGAGAGGAAAACACAAAGAACACACAATGTGCTGGTCAGGGTGGCACTGCTACAGGGCACGAGGGACCTGGATCAAATTCTGTGTTTTGTCCCTTAGCCAGGGACAGTGGGACTCCAGCAAAGGCTCTGAGCTCCCTCCTGGCCCCCACCCAGGCCAGGGGTGAGCCAGGCACAGGAATGTTAACTCAGACACACAGCCCAGCCTGGAATATTTACTAACTCACTAATCAAAACCAAGATATATTGCCCCAGTATCAAGGAATTCTGCTTTTGTGGGTGCTGTAAGAATCATTTTTCACTGACTGGGAGCTACAAGGGCCTTCGCCCAGGAGGCTCAAACCCCTGGACTCTGGATCTTCTTTATAAACTCCAATTTTATTTTATCTAATAAGACAAAACACCATAAATCCAGAAGTTAAAGACCAAGGGCCCACCAGATTCAGCCTAATTCCATGTTTGGCTCCCCAGACACACTCCCCCCAGCAGATAATCAGTGCTTCACCTCCAGCTGACATGCCAATTCTTCCACACCTATTTTATCAGCACTCCAGTGATATCCTGTGGATTTTGGGAGAGCCTGCCCACCCCTCCCAGAGCACCTCGCCCTGTAAGCGAGTAAATACCCCACCAAAGCTCTCCTTCCACCCTCACAGAGCTCCTTCCCTGCCCCAAGCAGCCAGCAGAGACCCAAACCAGCTGCTGCTTTGTGCAAGAGCTGAAAACGATCCCACGTTGGTCAAAACTGCTGACATCAAACTGGTTTTTCAATTGCTATTCCTACATAAGATCACTCATATTTGATTTAAGCCTCCACTGAACGCGTGCCCTCAGAAGCCACCTGGGTCTTAAGCTGTAGGAAACTGATAAACTGCAGAGTGTGGGAGAAGGGCTTTTCACTGTTCTCTTAGAAACCTGCACAATATCTCATTTGAAAGAGCCCTGGTCTCTGGCTGAGGCTGCTAGGTGCTTCATGAATATAAACTGAATGCATGAATTGTATTGCTCCTTAAGCCTGCACTCAGCTGTAACAAGAAAAATCATGAAACACTTGTATGACAAAAATACATATATGTAAGCTGCAAAGAACAAACCTGTTTATTTCCTGAGGTTTGTGGAAAGTTAAAATTAGGATTTGTTTTAGTATTTCCATATTTCTTGAATCAGCTCCCTAGTCTGGATACACATTTTTATTTTAGGTTGCCTGGTATTAAACACACTTGATGCCCCAGCAGCTTTCACAAACCCACGCCTTGCTCCCCTCCCAGCAGTGAGGTAACACAGCTGCCCCATAATCCTGTCTTTTTATCATCAGGCAGGACAGCACTCTCCAAAATGCCAAACTGAGCACAACCACCTTGCTGGGATGACATATCCCAGAGCATCTCCATTGTTCAGGACTCTTCAATAAAAGTTAAGGCTGAAAAGAGGCTAAATCAACAAATCTTCCATCCCAGAGTACCCAGGCTGCTGCTGCTGCTCAGGACAGGGAGCAGCAGGAAGAACAGAAAAAGCCAGAGGTGGAACAGCCTCTCCACCCCCAGACAAATATTTCCATTTTCAAAGCCAGCCCTCTCCCACCAGGGTATGACACAGGGAGAGGTGATTCACAGAACCACAGCCACAACAGAGCCTGGGCACATCTGCATTCCCATGGAACACAGGATCCTGAGTGGCAGCTCAGCTCGTTTCTCAGCTGGCCTTGAAATGGTAACAAGCTCCCAAAATCCATTTGTGCAGACCAGCCCTGTGGGAGCACACAGAGCCCTCTGCAGTGGTGTCCAAGGGTGGCCCCGAGTTTCTTTGTACAAGACACACAGGCAGTGCTGCACTGACTCCTGAGAGGGCTTCACACAGCCCAGCTCCAGCAGATTGCACATTTCTGTCAAATAATGACATCATTTCCTAAACGCTGCTAAGAATTAGCTCCAGAGTATGATCTCAAGGGCCAGATTCCAAATACAGGCAGGGTACCCTTGCTGCCCTCATGGATTGCAGCAGACACCCTGATAGAGCTGATCACAGCAGCTAGAAGCATCCAGGCACCACATTTTGCTATTTCCCTCCACACACACCAGAACTTGTTGCTCTTTAATAACTCCTGGGCAAGTTCTTTACAAATAAGTTCTGTTGAAACGCTGTTCAAGCTCACCTGTTCTGCCACACCACCTGAAAACCCTAATGAGGCTCAGGCCTCATTGCATTATCCACAGTGTGCAGCAAAAGCCTGTAGGTGCCACTCAGTACAGCCTAAATAAATGCAACAAGCAGCAAGTGGGCAAATCAGATAAATTAATTCGCCCCAGGTCACACAGAAAGTCTGCATCAGAACCAAGAAGGACACTTGATTCCCACTGTCTATTGCCAAGACCATCATTTCTCACTCAAAATTAGGGGGAAAAGCACAAGGCATCAGCATCAAGACTTTTTTTTTTTCAGAAGGAGGAGCTGCACTGAGGAACAACCCAGCCCATGTGGTCATGTTGGAGATAGAAATCAACACTAAAACTTGCTGAGCTGCATGAGGAGCTCACTGCCTGGCAAAGACCTTTCCTCCCACCTCATGTGCCTCGAATGAAAAAGGACCTGACACCATGTACCACGAGCACCCCACACACACTGACTGTGCTTACAGAGGTGTCACAGGGTGTGTTCCCAGCTCATCCATAAATCCATTGGCAGTGCACCCTTTTCTGCCCTTCACCGAGCTCGAGCACATCACACAGTTCACTTTACAGCCACCAAAAGGGATGAAAGAATCACGTCCAGGCCATAAATCATATCAGCCCATTGCAATTAAACACACTGAAATTCTAAATCTGACAAAAGGGCAGGCTTGGTGATGATACAATTGCCAACTACATCTCCCAAACACTGTTGCTGCCCTTCAAACATGCTTCCCATTTACAAGCTCACAGGAGCAACTTTACTGCCAATTCCTCCACTGATGGCACATTTTATTGACAAAATACAGCTGAGCCACCTAAAGCAATTTCAGCTACAGAATAACCTTTCACACAAGAAGTTAACCAGCTCCTCCATCCATTTGCAGTAGATTTAGATTAGCAAACACCACACAGACACACTCAGACCCTTTGAACAGCCAGCTGATGGCTAAGGACAGGGAAATGTTAAACAGCATTTCATGCTTTGAGCTCTGGGAAGCAAAGCCCTCTGTACTCAGAAGTAAAAGATCTGGATCCCCACTCTGCCACAGAATGTTTCTTCTCACCCACCTCCAGTTTCTCCTTTTCTCTGTTTTACCTTTCTCCTGCATTATAATTGTCTTGTTACATTTCCACAAAGATTGTCTTAGCTTGAACAATGCTGATTTTTTTTTAAAAAAAGAAAGCTGTCCAGTCTTCCCACAAGCTTAAAATGCACCAGATGTGCACAAGTCTGCCCAGAGTGCAACCACTGGCTCTGGGGTGATGCTTTTAACAACCAGCCAGTCAAAGGGAGGCTGTGCAGCCACAACTGACAAGTTCCCCATCACATTAATACTTTCAAAACATCAGACTCCAACATAAAATTACGCCTCTCTTTCAAATGCAGTTGTATAAAACATTCACTCTTGCTGACTTATGGAAGAAATCACAAGTCTTGAAATGTGCCAAGATTTGGAACTCCCGTTAAAGAAACTTGTGAAGAAGAGAAAGTTTTAAAAGCCTCTTTTATTGTCAGGCTTAATTCTGCATTGCTGTCAAGTCAGTTTGCCTGATCAAAGGTCCCAGGGCTGACCTCCCCGAGCTGGTCCATGGATCACCCCAAGTGCTGGCTGAGCACAGCTGCTCTGAGCATCTGCCATGCCCTCCTCAGCTCAGCCTCTGCTAAACAACTCCAGGGGTGGCTGGGGAAGGGGAGAGCTCACCCAGACCCACACAAAGCACAGCCACCCTGCCAGCCTGGAGGAAGTGATGCCTCAGGTTTGGCTTTTCTATTTTTCTGATTCTGTGCTGCTTTAGTGTGCAGTTCTGAGCTTCACATTAAGGGATGGTGAGCTCTCTGCACAGAGCAGGGAGACGAAATTCCTTCTCTAGCTGGGGACCAAGGACAAATGATCCAAATCTCAGCCCAAGAGCACAAACAGTGGTGGACCAAAGAGAGAAAACAAAAAGGATGGGACTTAATAGGCTGAAGCTGTAATTGGACAATTAACTCCAATATGCAAATGGAGCAGAACTTATAAAAGTGACAGACCCCACAACCAATGGTCCATTTTCTTTTGTGTGGCCATTTTTGGGTTGAGCTGCCCAAGGTGGATTTATTGAGGCCTTTTAATAAATCCCTACTTTATTCTTTAGCTCTGTCTAGTCTCTGTTCTAGGTCAGCCTGCACAAGGCATCAGAAGGAGATGAATTTGCTGACACCGCTGTCCCAGGCAGAGATTCCTGCAGCAGAAGTGCAGCTGAGCTGTGTTTGGAGTTGAGCTGCAGCTCTCCAGAGAAACATCAGACACACAAAAGAGCAAATTCCTTCCCCATGGCCACAGGCAGGGCCCTGCACTGCCAGACCCCAGGGTTCACAGCCAGCACTGCAGCTCCCAGGCTGCCCCTGACTGCAGGCAGAGGTGCAGCTGGGGTGGAGATTTATCCCCTTGCTGCACAGGGAAACTATTGGAGCCCTGGGAGGCTGCCTGACTTTGCTCAGACTTTTCCATTACCCCCATGAAAATAAATCCAGCACTCCCACCCAGGACCCTTTTACAGCTCACAGAGCAAACCCAGTTTGTCTTCAGGTGCACACACACAGCTGAAGCTGATTTAGTCCCAGATGAGTTTTTTCCATAGTTCAGTTGGAAAGTGCAAACCTGGTCATTTACTGCTGCGGGGTGGGAACTGACCAGAGTAAAATAACATTAAAAAGAAATCAAAGCCAGACCTAACAGCCACACACCACTGAGAAACGCAGAACCAATACCTCACTTGCCCCAGCCAGAAAAGCACACAGACCAAGAGGAGTCCTTGTGCTCACAGGTAGTTTGCACCACCACACCTGATGGCCGGGGAACTTGTTTCTCCTCAAAATGCAGCTGATCCTGAGAGCTCACCTGTTCCTCACTCTGCTCATTTGGAGAGCACAGCTGCATCAGATGGCCTAGAAACAAATTCACCTGTCCATCTGTGTGTACTTTTTAACTCACCTACACAAAATCAGATTTTTTTATGCCCACATCAGTCACACAGTTCATATTTCATGTGGGTGCTTTACCTCCCCAAAGAAGTCACCAAATACTCTTTCCCTGTGCAATGGGAGGACAAGGGCCCTGTTTCAGCCCTGAGAAACCACTACAAAACTGTTTGCCAGTGTCTTGTAAGGAAGAGACACTTCTGTGGGAAGGTGAAGTGTAATTAGTTGCTTTGCTCATTAACAAAAACTGATCAAAGCTCTCCACAAATTACTGCAGGTTCCTGAAAGAAGATGGTAGCTGAAGCCCAAGCATCCAATGTTGAACAGGATTTGGACAAATGCTCTTTTTAGCCCTCTTAAAACAAGGCAGAGCAGCTATTCTGGTCAATCCAGAATAACTCAGCTCAAACTCTGCTGGAATAACTTCAGGGCTGGCCCCCATACCCCTCTCCCTTCAGAGGGGAGGGCACCCCTCACACACTCTTCATTCCACAGCCCTTCCAGTGCCCCAGGACACAGCAGGGCCTGGGATAAAAGTTTCCCTTTGTCAGAAGGTACCTGACTCTGAAAGTCTGAGGCATTTTAACAAAAAGCACCCCCACCTTCCAAAACCCACATCTTTAATTTGCTGTGTCCATGCCCCAGCCATTCAATAACACACCAGATCTCACCACATCAGCGCCCTTCTGCTTAAAACAAAATTCTCATCACTAAAACAAGTAGCTAAAGCTCGACTAAGAGAGCCCTTACCTGCAGAGAAACAGCAAACACCACCATTCCCTCACACCCAGAAAGGACCCAACCTCCCCACCCAACCTCCTTTTATCCCACTCCACCACCCTGGATTGGTGATTTTGTAATTGCTCCCAGCTGACACCAATCTGCCACCTGAAACACACCAGGTGTGAGTGATGAAGACCCCTCCACCTACCCATGGCAAGGGTTGTTTTCAGCCCCCAGTTTTTCACTGAGGAATTGGTTTTTTTGCTTCGTTTTATGTGCCTTATGACTGAAATCTCGCAAGCTCATTTTATAAACACCTGAGGTTTATTGCTAAGCACTACCAGAAATGCATCAACGCACAGTTCCTCCTTTGAAAATACAAAGATTAGGTTAATGTTTTCCATAAAGCTCCTAAATTGGAAGTTCCTGTTATTATTTAAAAATGCTGTAAGAATTTAAATCTACATAAAGGTGAAATTCCCACTGTAAACACTTTAAATGATTGGGAAGAAAATATTTATGTTTAGAAGCTGGTTATTTAGAGTAACTTAGCTCCAAAAGGTCCCACCCCTCCATAGTCACACACAGACAGCTCTCAGTGCCTCAGGCATTGCCCCTGCCTGAGGAAAGCCTGGTGAGGGTCCTGCAAGAGACCCCAGAGAGCTCTGCAATAATGTCCTGATAAAGCCAAACCCCTGTGCTTGGAGAACAACCCCCTTTGGGATCACACAGCCAAGACCTGTATTTTCTGTGGGGTGTTGCAGCAGACAGAGGGAGATCTGAAGAGGAGGCCTTTGGTGCAGGGTTCACAGCTCCTCCACGAGTCAAAGAGAATGCAGAAAGGAATAAATAATCAAAAGAGCAGGAGTAGAAAGAAGCTGGTAAGACTCTGAGATACACAGATCTGTCCTGAGAGTCCAATAGCACCAGGAGTACAAAGCATTTCTTTTGCTGTTTAAAGTGAATTTTGTTCTAAATTACAAAGAGAGAAGAGCCTAAGAATAACAGAATTTTGTTTTTCCACGTGGTTTAAGTGTATCCCTTGTACAAGAGAAGAGTCAAAGTTGTCTCTTTGGCCCAGGAAAACAAAGAAAAAAAGCAAGTTTGGGCATCACCCTCTAGCCCAGTCACCTTGTCATGGAAAACATATGTCAACCCCCTGCTCCCCAAATTATTGGGGAATTTACATGAATCACTCCTGGAATAAATTGAGGAGTGCCACAGTCACTGACCAGGGGCTGATTTATGGGGACTCCCCAGCAACAGAAGATCCAAAGGCAAGATCGGGGGTGTGGAAACTGCCTGAGAGAGGCCCCTGTGACAGGGACTGTCACTCCTTGCTGAGATTCCCGGGGAGATAAGTGACGCCAAGCCCAGGCAGGAGTGTCTGTCTCCACATAAACACTCATTCAGCTGATGGAGAACAAAGCACCTCCTTAATATCTTTCCGAATCAGGACAGGAAAAAAGAAAAAGGAACTTTTGCGCCTCCCATCTCTCAGGCTGCTGCTCCTGGAGCATCTCGGCGCCCGTTTTCCCGCAGTGTGATGTTTGTCTGTTCTAAAGCTCCATCTCCTGGAGCCACGGGATCAACACAGGAACGGCTCAGCTCTCACCGAAACCAGGGTGGAAGTTTGAAAGTTTGCAAAGCTGTCAACTTTAAAGGGGTTCGATTTAAAATTATAAAGGCGTCCCCGGTTTCTGGAATGTGGAAGGTTGCCCGACCTGTGGGATTGTTTTCGGGACTGAGATTTGCGACAGCTCTGCTGTGGCAGCTCCTGTGATGTCCCATCGCATCCCATGTTCCCGAGGCGGCCTCTGCCGGCCGCGCGTCCCCTCCCTGTCCCTGTCCCCTCCCTGTCCCTGTCCCTGTCCCCGGTCCTTCCTGCCCCTGGCACACGAAATGTTGTACCCAACAGAGCCTTGAGCTTCGGCAGCACCGGGACGCGTCCATCATCAGGGAATTCCGCTCTCCATCGCCAGGGAATGTCGCTCTCCATCACCCGGGAATGCTCCTCTCCATCACCCGGGAATTCCACTCTCCATCATCCAGGACTGCCGCTCTCCATCACCGGGGAATTCTGCTCTCCATCACCCGGCAATGCTGCTTTCCATCACCCGGAAATTCCATTCTCCATCACCAGGGAATTCCATTCTCCATCATCAGGGACTGTTGCTCTCCATCACCAGGGAATTCCACTCTCCATCATCAGGAATTCCACTCTCCATCATCAGGAATGTCGCTCTCCATCGCCAGGAAATGCCACTCTCCATCACCCCACCCCTGCAGCGTCTCCAGTTTCCCCCTGTGCCCTGCCCCGTGTCCGGAGCAGCTCCACAGCTCGGGTTTCCCACAAGAGTTTTCTCAGCTATCCAAGGAATCCTCGTCCTCCCGCTTGCCCCGGGCCGTGCTGAGCTGTGTGACCTCCCCGCCAGGACAGGCCACCCGTGCTGGGCTCGCTGTCCCCGTCCCTGCTATCCCAGCACATCCGTCCTGCTGCTGGCCCACACAGCTCTGCTTTCTCTTCAACCCTTTTTGCACCCCGCGTTTTGCTTCCCACAGGATTATAGAACTACTTGAATAAGTCCTTGAGGTGAATGAGGATGAAAAGTCGATTAGCAAGAGTTTGCAAGTTACACAGCGTGGGCCTCCCATTGGTGAGGGATGCCAGCAGCAACCTGTAGCTCTTGTCTCACTGAAAAACGTGACCTCAGACAGATGCAAATAACCTTTAAACTCTTCCTAGAAGTGTGTGCATGAAAAATGCCAAAGGAGTGCAGAAGGGTGTTCTGTACAGTTGCAGTCAATAGAAGGCATCCATTCTAGGAATAAATCTGTTTACTTTTAATAAATCACTGTGTTGCCACTTAACTACAGCAACAGAACGCTCATAGAACTAAGATTCTATCAGGCTTTAGCTCAGGGTTGGTTTTTCCCCCTCACACACAATTAACAAAGAAGCTAAAAATAAAAGCTTAATTCTTTTGTACCAGACCCAGGATAGTCGTGATGCAGCTTCTCAGTGAACTGCTTGAGCAAAGGACAGCGCACAAAACAACTCACAGGCTGAAGCAGATTGTTTTTTTAGCCCATTTCCTGCATCCCCCAGGCCAGGCATCAACTGAAACACAATTCCAATTTACTCTTCCAGCTACGAGTATTTCCTGCTGAAATGTTTAAAAACAGTACTTGGTGCTGCAGAGGTGCCCCAGTCCTGGAAACCAGAACAGAATTTTTGTATTTAAAACAAGCTCACTTTGTGGGAGCCCACAGTAGATCCAAAAGGATTTCCAAAAGAAATCCCAATCAGTCCTGGAGCTGGTCAGCAATGCAAAAAGCAGCAATAATCCCTGGCCCAGAGCTTTGTGCTGCCTCGGGCAGCTGCAGGCAAGGACAGCCCCAGAGGTCCATGGGCTTTGCTGTCCCGAGCTCCACTCGGGACACACGAGGATTCCAGGATTTATCTGTCCTCCAGCAAACCTCTCCCACCGGGAGCAGTGCCCTTGCTCGGGCTCTCGGCAGAAGTCGCCGCTCATAGATTAACCCTGAAATCTCCATTCGCTCAGCTCAAAGCCTTTTTTTTGAACATTTTAAATCCAAATCCACTCTCTACAACCCCAAATCCATGCCCTGTTAGAAAGCTCTCCCTAGGGCAAGCTTTCAAGTATTCCCTGAGGTTTAAAAATCAAGGCTGACAGAGACACTTGGATACCATGAGGAAATAATTTTTAAACTTTTTTTTTTTAAGTATCAAGAGCAGAATTAAGTGCTGAGTCACAGAAGGGTTTGGGCTGGGGAGGATCTTAAATCCCACCCAGTGCCACCCCTGCCATGGCAGGGACACCTCCCACTGTCCCATTGCTCCCAGCCCCAGTGTCCAGCCTGGCCTTGGGCACTGCCAGGGATCCAGGGGCAGCCCCAGCACCATCAGTCAGGACTTTCTTCTCCACATCCAGTCTAAACCCACTCTCAGTTTGAAGTTATGTGCTCTGGGTGTGTAATTAGGGAATTTAAAGCAGATTTTGTTAAATGTAGGGTTACACATTTAGGATTAAGATCTTTGCTGTGAGGTTGAAGCATTATTTCAATTTTTATTAGCCTCTAAAATAAGTTGCAGATACAGAAATGGATCCATACCTCAAAATCCCTCACAGGAGTGAGTGTGAGGAGAGAGTGCAGGAGTGGCACTAACGCTGCTCAAACAAACATCTGGAAAGGTCACAGGTGCTTTAAAGAACAAGTTTATTGACAATATTGTCACAAATAAACAATCTAAAGAAAATTTCAGAAATCTCTGAACTTAGAAATTTTAAAATTTTCTCATTGGCAAAATATTAAAAAAAAAAAAAGTGTAAGATGTCACTATGTTCTTAAACTTTCCTAATTTCAATATATTGGTTCAGTCCTTTAATTTGATAACACACATCCAACCCTTCAGCACAATGAAAATGAGTCAAAGTACAATTTTCCTTCTGCAAGGGGATCTCAATAGAGATTTTTTTTTTTTTTTTTTTTTGCAAGCGTCTCCCTGAATCCTGTCTGCTCACAACTTGATAGGTAACATCAGCAAGAAATAATTTTATAAATAGTCCAACTGAGCCAAATTAATTCTGGTATTAATCAAAACCTAAGTTTCCCCCAAACAATACAAAGCAGACCATGTAGTACAAGAAACTATCAGCATGCATTTTAGAGGTCATTTTTGTACTTCAGGTACATGAACTTAAAACCAAAGAGGGACAAGTGTGATAAAAATGTACTCAGATATTTCATAACATTAATATTTATTGCTTTATATGAATACTGTATTGAAAGCCCAAGCATTCAGTTTACACACAGAAATTATACAATTATATACCGTTTCACAATGGCAGTGAGCACTCATTACAATCTACAAAAAATCTACTTTACAGAAATTTAAAAATTCTAAATATCAAAAAGGTACAGTTGAAGAAACAGGTATAAATTTGGCAGCCAGTAATTGTGACTGGGAGGTTGCAGCTTGCATGTCTTTAAATATGGGAACTGGAAAATATTGAGTTTAAAGCAGTAGTTTGTGCTTTGAGCTGGTTTGAAAAAAATGTAACACTGGCTGTCAAAGTAGCATGTTCAAAAATATTTAGTTCACTTCCAAAATGTTATACAAATCGTGGTGATTCCTCTGCTCCCCTAACCCTTGCAGCTCAGGAGCGTGACCAGGGCCACATCTCCGTCCTTCCCATGCAGTGGTGTGACCAGCCCGACGCCACCCGCAAACCTTGGAGGGCTCTGAGACTTCTCTACAATATTCACAAGCTCCAAGAAGCACTCAAAAAGGCAAATACCTGCTCATTTCTTCCAAGGTATTTTATTTTCAAACATTTCTTCTACAAAAGTTTAAGCTAATGTTTTGATTACAACGTTCTCAACATAAAGCACATTTTCTCATAAATAAATGAACTCCTTTCACTCAGGCACCTCAGAAGTATACAAAAATGTTGTCATTGGAACAGTTCTCTTGGAATGTGTTTACTCTGGTGTTTTCAACAATGTTAATATTTTCAGGGTTTCATATGGGCCAGATTTCACGTGTTTTGTTTTTCCAGAGGCAAAGCAAAGTGCCTTGAGAGGTGAACTCAGTCTTTTCCTATAGAAAAAGTAGTTGCTGGGTTTATCTTTTATAGAAACAGAAAAATATACCCTTTCCCCCCTAGAACAGCGAGGGTACACGGAGGTGTGCATGCTGTGTGGAGATGTGTGTGTGTGAAATGGAACACGTTTGAAACACACAACAGAAGGTTTCTTGGTGTGTATTTAAACAAAAATCCGGAAACCAGCCTGAAACCCCGAATTTCACATGTCAAATGTTGAAACTGTAACCAAAATATGAAGTAACTGCTAGAGCTGTCAGAAAAAGACAAGACAAAAAGCTTTCTTGCTTACATACAACTAGGTGTGGTGATCTCCAAAAAAGTTGTCAAAATTATAATTACCTTCCAGTTTAAAAACTTTTATTCTAAATAAAAAAAACTATACACAAACCACTGATTTGACCAAACGAAAGTTCAGCGGTAAGCAGGACCTGAAGGAGCTGGTATTCACAGTTCTTATCATGTACAACTCTTTCAAGGTTCAATCCATGGAGAAGTTTATTTTACAACCTGCTTCTTTTTGTAAAACTAAAGGTCCACTTTATTACATAAAATTATTTATACAGTGTAAAACCGGAGCCTTATGGAAAATACTGCCTCTAAGTTTATTTAAATTAGTCTTGCTCCATAGGTTCATCTGCAGCTTCTGTGGCTTCATCACTGTTTTCCATCGGGGTCTCTGAGGAGTTTTCTGGAGTTTCCCTAGCACAGGACCCCAGCTCCTCTGTGTCACTGCAGTCAGCCCCACGGGTGGCAGCCGCACTGGTGTCACTGTCAGCCGGGTGCGAATCCTTCTCTGCCCGCGGCTGCTCAGACTCCTCCATCTGAGTGCTCTCCTCAGAGCTCTCTGCAGCCACACTCGAGGAGTCACTGTCTTTGTCTGGATCTTTTCTGTCCGGACCAACATTCCTGGGGGACATGAAGGACTCTAGGAACAAACAGAGTACAGTATTACCAAGGGATTTGCCACATTCCTTAATCCTGCTACTTTCCACTCTGAGCTATGCTGAGCAAAACTTCCACAGCACAGCCAAGGACAGGAAAAACAAAACAAATAAATTCCAATTTTATTAGAAGACGTAAAGAATGAGAGTCACCTTTATCAGGATATCCAAACTATCCCAACATACAAAAAAAAAATTATTTAGCAGGTAGCTTCACTTAATTAAGTTTCACTGGATAAAGACAACGCTTAAGAAGAACTTTTTTCTGGCTTCCCCACATCCTCCACTTGCTTTCAGAAGCAGTTTCTTAGAAATTATGAAACCATGGCTGTTTCAGGTGTACAGCCATCATGATCTATGGGAACATACAGTACAAATACATGAGCCACAAAAGATAATTCAAAGGAAACATTGAAGAATAAGTAAAAAATAGGTAAGTCTCTTCACTGCAGTTATTTACTTTTTTTTTAGCTTAGGTACAGAGCCCGCCATACAGTGAGGTAATTTTTACTTAGGATGTGGAGATATTGTTGCTCAGTCTCCTCAGTGAAGGAACATAAATTTGTATTCAAATAAATTCTATAATTAATAAAGACAGTCAAACAGAGCTAAGACCCATCCCCATCCTGGAGAAAGGATGAGAACACCTGATGATAGCCTAACACAGGGATTCTGGAATTCTTGGTGCACCCTGATCTAATTCATGGCCTCAGAAGATTTTAAGTACCATTGCTTAAGTTTCAAATTGAGCGTAGAACCAAGGAAAAAGAAATAACAGAATTGCTAAATTATGCAAAATTGAAGCAGGAGCAAGCAGCTCTTCTTTAAGCACAACTGGAGACCTTCAGCAATGCCAGCAGCACTGTCTCCAGCAAAGCAAATCCCAACTCCTTGAAGTAAAAAGACAGTGAAATCTGAAATACCTTCCTCCTCTTCCTCTGTACAGTGCTGTCTGGCACAGGTAGCATCTTTTTCTTTATCCTGAGATGTAGAGGATGCTTCTGTCTCTTCCCCCATGCCTGAAGAGACTTCACTGGAGGCAGTTTGGTTTGGTGCATCTCTGGCTTCCCCTTCCTTGTCAAATTTAAGTCTTTTTACCTCATGTCCTTCTGCTTCTGCAGGATCATCCTCAGAGTGCTTATTTTTCACCGGGCTGCTCTGAGCACCTTCTGATTCAGATGCTGGTGATTCACTACAAGCAACAAAACCAGAGGTGGCTTTTATTGAAGACAAACATTCTGTATCTTGTCACACTTTAAGAAAAAAGTAGCAACTACTTTGATTTAAACACATTAAATGATAACAATAGAATTTGCTTCACTTACTACATAACAAAACCTCAAAGTCATCTCTCTGGATTTAAGACTCTATTATGCATCCCTCAGAGGGTCAGTCTTTTTAAACTATTTTTAAAACATAAATAGAAACCTGAGCTTCAAATACACTGCTCCTGACAGACCTGTGTTTCTTCTCCTCTGTTTGCTGCAAGCTGGGCTCTTTATGCTCTGTGCTGTCTGGCAAACCGTTGGTTGTCATGGGAGCTGACAAGGAAACCTTCGTCCGACTCACGGGTCTGGGGGTCCCAGGGCCATTTACATTCGATCTTTAAAAATAAGAATGAAAAGTTAATCCAGCCTTTCAGCTAAGTACTTTGTTTCTATTTGGCAGAAAGTAGTCATACCCTTCCTTTAAAAGATCAACAAAACTAAACAAACAGATGAGGGGCTTTGCTGTTTTATATTGAATAAAACATCCCTCGCCTACAACGTGCAGATTTGGTAAAAGAATTTAAATAACAAAAATAAAATTCTCAAGAACGAGGTTAGAGAGATCAAAATACAGAGTACATGGCATACATGTTCATGCCTCCTCTATCCCCATTCCCCAGTATTCCACGGGTACTTATTCCCAGAACTCCACTGCTTTGATGCAGTACAAGGTACCCCTGGAGCTCAACTCACCTGTCAGAGTACCCTGGTGAATTCCCGGGGAACATAACACCATTCATCCGATTTAAACTACTGGAATTATTTTTCCTAACAAACAAAACAACAAAATGTTATGAATAAATGAACTTTACATCACTTTAAGCTTGTTTGCACAGAATTTCCCAATCCCAAACTTAAAAAGCCCCGACTGTCAGTCCCCGAGGGCTTTTTATTTATTCCCAAATTATTACACTTGCAGACAGCATCCCTGCTGCTGACTGAACAAAAATTGATAACAGAAATTGATAACAAAACCTGAACTCTGCATGTCTGGCTTTTAGATTCAACTACTGACAGCAAGAGAGAGACATTGACATGCATCCTCCCTGTTTCTAACACAGGCTTGAAGTTTCATGGAAAAGAGGATTATACTCACTCTGAAGATGGATATACACAGCTGACAACCATGACATTCTGTAATATACAAACAACAAACACATCAGGAGCTCAGAAACGGAAGCTTCAGCTCTTGACAACATCCCAGAACTTTTAAGAGGTACAGGATTTTGGTCCTATCTGTTAAAATACCTCTGCTCCCTCTTACGAGGTCAGGCCATAATTACACTAAAATTCAGGATTTTATTAAGTTTGCTACTGTCCTAGTGAGACCAGCACATTAATCCTCAGGCCCAAGTGTCTGCAATTTCTAACTGAGGGATCTCTGGAGAGCAAAGTAGTCAGAAATGCTGAAGCATCCTATTGTGGAACCACATTTTCAAAGTCTCCTCCTGGCTTCTGAAGGATCCCATGTCCTGATACAAGCTGTAGATGCCAGTTAAGACACCTGTGTGCTCTTCTGAAGGCACACTCTGCTACACCACAGGATTTAAATACTGAAACAAAAGACACTGGAGGGAAGGGGCCTCACTTCTTCTTCCCCTCTGGATCTACTCTGAAACCACTGTGGGAGCAAATTCCTGATCAAAAGATTCAGGGTGATCATTTCTAACTAGGACTCCATACAAAAACTGCCAATACACCCTCCACAAACTACAGGTGGAATACTGCACAGTGATTGGGAAACACAGCAGTTGCAGCCCTGAGATTAATTCTTGTCTGCAGTTATTTAAAGCTGCTTTTGGCTGCTGAAAGGTATGAAACCAACTCAGACACTTAAGAGCAGCCTTGGGTGTACTCTGGCTCTGAGCCCCAAGGAAAGCAGCAGACCTTTGGGAGCAATTGGGAAGTTATTAAGTGGTGGCTGTGCCTGTGGAGCTGTGTTCTCTCTCAGAGGAATACATACCTTTTCCACACCTCTTAGAAATTTGTCTGTTCCTGTGTAATTCCTCCTAGGATCTGTCAGCAACTCACAGAGTCGCTGGATAGTGAAGGGGATGCTGCAATGAAATAGATTTGTAACAATTTAATTTTATTTTAATAAGTACAACTGTTAGGAAGCAACAACAATATCTTTCTCCCCCTTACTGAGAAGGTGGCACAAAAGCAGGACTGGAATTTGTTACCATGAGCAATATTGGGTGGCACCTCAAGGCTTTATTTTCCCCTGTCTCATACAAAGCCGTTTCCTGTGCTCACCACCACAAAACCCAAGTAGAATCCTAAACACATCATCCCACAACTCACAGGATTCATTTAAACAAAGAAAAGGAAATCAGGTCATCAACAGTAAACTTTCTGACTGTACTATTCCAATACACAGAACAGAGATTGTAAGGGATTCCAAACAAATTTGAGTCATACACACTAGAGCTAAAAACGTCTCACTTGTAGTTTATTTCAGGTTTTACAAAACATGGTTACAGAAAAAGCAGTCAATGTTGGAATTAGTAGAACCATTATACTTCAGCTGTTACAAATCATCTATTTTGCCACAACTGGACAATGTACTCATCTATCAAGGAACAGATCAGCAAAAATAAGTAATAATAATAATAAGTGATGTATAAGCTCATAGGAACCACAAACACATTTTTGGTTTTGACAGTTCTGCACTCAGTTTCATCCCTGGTGAAGTGAGAAATTGACCTTTCAGACAAGCAACACTTTATAGACAATTCCCTGAGGTGTCACACACTTTCACTCCAAGTTCAGTGTCACATTTTAACAAATTTCTGCCAAAAATATTTCAGTAAAATTATGAAGTACCAGGCATTTTTACAGTTAACTATTGGAAGTTGAAGCCATAAGCATTTAAAAAGTTATCTAAGAGGAATATTTGGTAGAATACAATATTTATGAACCATTTCGTGGCTGGGAATACAACTGACACCAAATCCAGACTGACATGTATGTGTGTGTATCCCTATACTATAAATTTTTGTCCAAATTCTGCATTTATCCTTTTCTGAGCAGTCAGCAGATGCTATCTGCAGCCTGTGGCATGAGCTAACACAGCGTGGCTCTCCAGCTTGGCTCATCAGCTGAACAGCCACATCAGAGATGCCCAGAGCTGCACCAGCTCAGTGCAAAGAGCTCAGCACAGCTCAATCCATCATCCCACACCACACTTCAACTAAAAGCCAGTAGTACCCAGAGAGTGACTAAGTACCAACAACTGAATTCTGTTTTCCAGAACTGCCTGTACATTATGGCACTGAGGAAGTCCTAATCCTCAGCAAACCAGAAAATCCACAGGAACAAGTATTCCTTCTAATTCAGTTTATTACATGAAGGCTCGTAAGCTTGACAATAGTTCTGGCATTATTAATTTCCCTTCCCTTGCTCTTCTTTGGTCAATCAGCAATCTCTGACACCCAAATTCTTCAGAAAATCATCAAGTTTAGAAAAGACCTTTAAGATCAAGTCCATATTCACAATATTCAGCTTCTGCACAGTGCCTTCTTTTAACAAAATTCCCAACTTCTAAGTCACAAAGAATTTACTTATCTGTTCATCTTTCCATATAGATAAATTATTAAGTTGATCTTACTATTTCTTGTGATGGTCATTTTGGTTTTGGGTTGGAAATTCATGATTAAATTTTGCTATTTTTTAAATAGAATAGACAGTCCACTCAAAAATCCATTTATTCAACAGAAAAAAACCATAGAGATTTTTATATTATTCTCCATCAGCCAGATCTGTAAGACATGCTGGGGAATCAGTACCTGGCTAATCTGGGTTTAGCTGTACTAACTGGTCCCCTGGAATGCTGTGACATGAAGTGTTTTGGAACGTCAACACAGTGCTAATTCCCCAAGGACGACAGAAAATTCAAGAAATGTGCAGCCTGCAACTAAGTCCAGAAGGAAAAGCTGTGTTCCTATTTTACTCAGCTATAACAAGGTAAAAAGAAAAAGGCAAAAGCCAACCCAATTCCCTCCAAATCCTTCACACCAAAGTGAACTTCGTGCATTGAACAGCAGATGGCAGCCGGTGTCACACAATCCCCCTCTGCCGGGAACTCCTTCAACATTTACAAACGCTTTTAGTTTACACAACCCAAAGTTCACTTCACCTCAGGAACTCTTTCTGGTGGAAAAAACTGTTGTTTTAAAATAGTTCAACAACGGGATTTTAAAACAGATGCAATTTAAATTGGTGTAGCTCTATAAATGAACACCCATGTGAAGTTTGTGAGCAGTACAAGAACTGATTGTAAATACTCAGAAATTTAATTAGTTCAGCACATGAGCTGCATGAACAGTCCTCATCTGCCCACTTAAGGTAACTACTTAAAATTCTATACCAACACACTCAAAACTGCACTTCCAGCACTACAGTCCAGAGTGAATTACAAACCAAAAATTCATTTGGGCAGGATTAAAGAGGGATCTGGTAAAATTACTTATAACAGCTATATTAAATTGTAGCAAAAAAAAACCTGTAAATGAAATTTGCATTATGATCTATTTCATTCATGCTATGAAAACTCTGTAATCAGAGATCCCCAATAACTTACCTCGGAACTTCCTTGTTTCACTAACAAAGGATAAAAAACATGGCAGAAGTTCCTACTCCAAAGCAATTGTAAGAGAATTATAAAGAGAATCTGGCTCTGTGCAGACAACATGTCAAATGAGACACAGACAGGTTAAAAGAGCCAGTTTGTGCTTTCTTTAAAAGGCACTTCAGCTAGAAAGACCCCAAAACAGGGGTCATTCTTAACCTGTTACTTTTTGGACTCCAAAGTTTTTACAAATTTGCTACTTTGAATGAATTTCTTCCCTCTCTCTTAAGCAAGCACTAATAAAAATGTCCCAATAACAAAGTCACATCAAGCAGGTTCCTTGTCTGCCCTGGTACTCTGAAATGACACCCACAGCTCTAAATCAGCCTGGATATACAAATCACACAACCCAAAACCTGCTGCTGCTGCTTTTTGGACAGATCTCCACATGATTCAGCTTTTACAATCACATCCTCCCTGTGGGGGTTACAGGATTTTCTAACTGAACCACTCTGCAATCCCAGCTCCTGAAACATCCCCAGGCATTATTTCCTTTAAGGTAACCAATGGATGCAGTTTGCTTCCTCAAAGCCTGGGAGTTTCAGTGCAAAGCACGAGGAAGCTGAGCACCCTGAAGTGTTCCAGCAAAGGATGAAAATAGCACAGGCACAGCCTAAGCTGCAGACTTGTCATCCAGAGGTTTGCTCAGTGCACTTGAGAACAACAGCAGATAACAGCAGCCCATTCATGAGCTGTCCCCGGGAGAACATTACCCATTTTGTGGGCAACCAAGCATGAACAAAAGGCTGGGGGAGGCGGGAGGGAGGCAGACTCGAGCATAAAGGATAGGTTTGTTTTTAAATTCCTGCAGTGAAGCAGCCCGGTATAAATATTGGGGAGCTGAGAACAAGCTGAATTTCACATTCTTAGAAGTCTCCTACATGAGAGCAATTGTGGGGGGAAGAGGAGATCTGACTTAAGGTTCCTAAACTGCAAATAAATGAAGTAGCATGGAACAATGATGGTATAAATTATAAATAAAGCATGAATACAGTACTAAGGACATGTCAGTGGCACCTCTGAACCTGGAATTTCAGAGTAGCAAGAAGGCAAGATTTAGAACATGCCCATTTATCAACAAGCTGAGAAAAGTGCTGAAAGTCTCTGAACAAGCACTGAGCACCACAACCAGGATGACTCAGCTCATGGCAAGTATGTAATCCAGTTTAACAACAAAAATACAACGTAAGCTAGTAAAAAGGACACACCAAATAAGACAAAAACATCAGGAGCTTTATTTGAAAGGAAACAAAAACGTCCAAAATTAGGAAAGCAGCAAAGGGCACAGATACATTTCCATCTGGGACACTGCCAGCAACAGATCAAACACCCCATGTCCTTCATCAGTATCACTTCAGCTATAGATTTCAATCTGGAATGATTTAGTAATTCCAGCCCAGGTACACCTTTGCATCCTGGTCACACCCTGTTTCTCACAGCATGATTTCTTCAAAAGCCAGTGAACTACTACAAAACAATCAGGAACCGAACACCAGAAGACCTCTTTCCATTTGGTATTTCAAAATGCACTAAAAGAAATCTGATTTTACTGCTGATTTAATCTCTTAAATGCACACAGTAATATGATACTTCTTTGAACTGCACTGTTTAAAAACTAACTACATATTGAAAAAACAAAGTGAATGACAGCACAGCATGTCACATGTTACACCTTTCATTCAGGGACGCAATAATGAAGTTCAGAAACTACTGTCATGTATTTCCAAGGTGCATATTTGCTTCTGCTCATCTATTTGAGGAAGCAAAATGAACAGTCCCAGAGACTGTACAACCTACTATGTTAAAAACAGGGGAAATATGTTGGTTATCCTGATTTTAGAAAAGAAAGGATACATACCCATTAAATCCAGTGACAATTTTCAGGATCCTTTCTTTCATCTCTTCAAAGGGAATATATTCCACGTTTGGATTGGGGGGCCCTCTTGGCTCAGGAGCTGATGTTCTGAAATCATCCATGACTTTCTCCAGTTTGAAAATAAAATAGCCTTTAAACTGAGACCACTGAACCCTGCATAAAACACAAGCATTGACACAGAGGCAAGTCAGTCCTAAACCCAAAGAACAACAGTGTAAGTTCATGTTTGCACAGCAACGCTCACCCCGGAGTGCCAGTCCTGAGATAAACGAGGCGAGTAATGCAGCGCTCTTTTCCTTCCTGAATTTAAAGCACGGAAACTATTCCAACAATTACACTGGAACAACGGACACAAATCAACTGCCACTAACAGCAGGGGAAGCCATTTCCTCAAAGAACCAATACCCACTGACAAGGCAAACCTAAATGTGAAATATACACGTTGTGTCTGTACAGTGTAAAGGGAGCCTACCGTGCTGCCTGTAGTTTTCACTGAGCTCGTAAGAGATGGAAGTGGAAACAAACAAATAAACCCAACCAACCAAAAAAAAAACAAACAAACAAAAAAGAAAACCACCCAACAACCAAACCAAAAAAACGCAGAAAACAAAGGAAAAAAAAAAAAAAAAGCACCACCACAAAAATCCCCACACACCAAAAAAACCCACTGCACCAAAACACAGCGTTTCGAGTTTGGAATCCACAGAGCAACTATACACAGCATTGTCTGCTCCCCTCACAAAACCTTCCCAAAGGCCTTTTGTAACTCCACACACCTTACAAACATTCCATGGTGCCTCTTTTTCTCAAAAAAGCAAGTACTTGCTGTATCACAGCTGGTGCTTGTTGACAAATAACTGAGCAAAACAACTTTGACTCCCAATAACACTCCCACAGCTATTAAGATGGTTCCGAATTACCTCCTGCCTTGCAGCTTCAGGTGTCATCATTTATAAAATCCCAGATTTTGACATTTTCAAGCAAACAGGGGTCTCTCACTGGGTACAACAGCCAAGTGCTGAGGCAGCCCTTCCACACCCACGGCCCCACAGAGCAGCCACAGGGACTCTCAGGGCCTCCCCAGGACCGTGCACGTCTGAGCAGCACAGGAGCCACGGGAAAGCAACTGAGTTCAGGATCGATTTGTTTCTATTCCTGATGCAGCAGCTTGCACAGCTCCAGCACAGAGAAAAAGACACAGGGAATAGCAAACCAATAATGAAGGAAGAGAGAAAATGATTTGGACATTTATCTGTAACACACACGATCTGGTCTGAGCAGGGCCGAACCACACAAGTGTAAGATGTGAGCCCTGCACAGCCCTTCAGCTCCTGCTCCAAGCAACACTAACCCACACAGGAAACTCTTCAGCCAAGGCTCGATCTCCAGTCTGCCTTTGGCAGCCCTGCCTATTTCTGACCCCACACAGCAGCTGGCCCAACTGTTTGTGCTGGGAACCACAGGTGGTGATGTTTGTTTCTCCAGCACCACCAAATCCCAAAGCACAGGCCAAGGAAGCTCTGTCAGCCTGCTTGCACCAGAAAAGCCATCTTTGCCTTAATTTTCTCCTTTGTCTCAAAGAAATAATTACAAGATGAAAAGGGGAGAAATACAGCTCAGGTTTATCTACAGAGATCCAAACACAAAGCCCGTCTTTCACAAGGAATGATAAATTTTGCAAGAATAGAGGAAATCCAAAGAGGAAAGCAAACCTCTGTTTTCCTTCACAAGAGACCTTTAGGCACCTCACAACAGGAGGGATCATAGGACTTAGAGAATAATAACACAAATTACGAATAAATACACATCAAGGTCCCAATAGGGAATGGTATGGATTAAAGAGCACCAGTGAGTCTAGCTGGATTGTCTCCAATCAGCATTCTACATCCAAAGCAGAATATTATAATGCTCCAATGTACAGTATCAGGCATTACTACTACAAATGTTAAATGAAAAAGCTGTACAACTGTGCAGTGTTACCACCATGACACCACAGTGTTAGTAACAAATCACAGATTTAACACATCAACACAGCACAGCCACAGTAAACAACCACATGACAGCGTGGGGTTACTCCCCACAGAACACCCCACGAGCTTCCCTTGCCTCATGGAAGGGGATTCCACTGTTATTCCAAACATTCTTTGACAGCCCCATTTGGATATATTTCCACACTGTACAACTTGAGCTGTCCTCTGTTTGCATTGTTACTTATTTCTTGCTAAACAGCAACACTTATCTTTTCACAGACTATTAACCCATCAGTGTTTGAAATAAATCAGCAACATGAGGTTTGAAATGGCAATCTACTGCCTGAAGCAGCACCTACCAGCTCCTTCACAATGCTGAAACTATAGAAAACAATGATTGTAACATTTTGCCCATATCGAGAAGTTGAGCAAACTATCACTTGGATTTTAAACTACAAAATTTAATTAGTATTTCTCCCATTACAAAAAGGCTGAGAACTTACATCTGCAGCACAGTGAACTACTGACATAGAAAGCCTTCCAAACCACCGGCTAAATGGCTGCTGCCCAGGTAACACAGGGCAGGTTGCACACAGAGGCAGCAGAGTTTGAGGATAAACTCATCTGCAACCCCAAGGGTGACCACAGCTCACACAGGGAGAGCAACACCAGCTGAAATCCACCCAAGGAGCTGCAGCCAGGGGCTGTGTAAGCCCAGCAGGAGGGGCCCAGCACAGCCTCGCTGCTCACACATTCACTGTGTTTCTCCAGCACCGCTGGATTCCCTGCTGCTCGGGCTGCAGTAGCAGCAGCAGGAGAGCTGAACTGCTCAAAGGCCACTGTTACACTCAGGGCAGTCTCAGACAGAACTGCAATGCAAACAATAAACACAGCCGTCCTTGCATCTCCTGACATCAGTGTTGCTAAAATAATAAACTCATTCCTGACCAAAAACCCAAAATCACTTCTGCAGGGACAGGAAGATCCTCTCAGTTCCTGTTCACTTAGTGGCAGTGATCAGCAGTGAGTGTCACACGAGCCGAGTCACCTTTCCTGTTTCACCAGTCCATGAAAATGACACAAGTTGGCACCAGCTGGAGTTTACAAACTCACGTGCCTCATCCAGAGAGAAAACCAGTTCCCTCATGACAATGGCTTGAACTGCTTGGCAGTACAAAATTAAGATTAGAACTCAAACATCCTACTAGCTATCCAAGCAACCCTTATCTACACCTCCAGAAATTTTATGTTATCCCCATCCACTGAAAGACTGGTTGCTTAGAAAGACTGACAGCAGAAGAGACAAACAAGTGATAAATATCTGGATTTTAGGAAAAGAAAAACATCCCATATGTATCATAAGCTTCCTGAGAAAGACCTCTATTTTCTCTGCTGTGTTACACAATGTGAGAACCCAAAACCGAGAGAAACGTTTGGTCAATACCTTCTATAGTTACATCAAGGGCCAAACAGAAGCAAAAGAAAATTCTTCTCCTCTCTGCTTTATGTACAAGCTCATTAAGTTTTATACACTGGAAAATAACTGATAAAGAAGGTAAGTTCTGTGAGAATAACAAACTGAGGAAATTCCATGGAGGAAATACTGTTCAGACTTTTTTCAGAGCAGGCTTGTTTACAAATACTTGCTCTTCCCACTCAGCACTGCACATAATCAGCCTTTTCTTCCAAACCATGCTCTTCCTGTCCACCACACTAGCCTGGGAACTTGTATCAGCAACTTTGAGAGCTTTAAGAGCCACTCAAAGAAAAAAGTAACTGAGAACGCTGCATGACCTGAAACAACACCTTCAAAAATAACACTTAAAAAAATTAGCTGATCCCAAAATGTTTTGGGTCAGTGTATTTTCATTTTAGAGAATGATGGCTTTAGTGTTATACACATTTTCTGTACATCAAGGCACCTTTCATTGCAGTATCTGGGTCACCCTGTGTAAATGTACCTGTACAAAGAGCTCTCCTGGGCTAATGAGCCTGGAGTTCCACACATGCTCCAAATGATTTAGGGAAAAAATGCCAGCTTATCTTAAGAGTCCTCTGCTTCCCTCCCACCGGCTCCTGCACCATGCTCCCCTTTTATCAACCGAAATGATTTGCTCTGGCATACAAAAAATCAAGAGGAAGAAACTGAGTTCGAGTAAAAAGCACCAAACAAGAAAAGGAGTCAAAGGCAAAGGAATGGCTGAAAAGAAACAATTCCAGCACTGCAGAACCACAGCTTGTATCCATACAGACACCACCCATTTCAAATTGTCCCAAATGCTGACAGCTTAATCAAAAAGTTAACTGTTAATTAACTAACTAATTAAAACTCAATTGTTTTAAAAAGCACCTTTAAAAGTCAAGCAACAAATGAGAGCATGGAAGCTCACAGAGTCCAACAATTCAGTCTTTCTACCTTACTTAAACATTTTGTACATGCTAATAATGTGCTTCAAGGTATGGGATGTTTAACACCCTAATATTGCACCCCAGTGCAGTCCCTGACCTTGCCATTTCATTAAACATTAGAAACAGAAGAGAAAAATGGGTGGGAAAGATTTCGGTGAAGACACTCAGCTGTGCTTTCAAAGTCAATCAGGAAAGCAGACAGCACCTGACCAAACAGCCAGTTCTACAAGGAACATCAGCAAGTTTTGAGAAGATTTACATATAATTAGAGAGACAAGGTGACAAAGGGCTAGGAAAGGGTGAGGGAAGACATGAGACATAGAATGAGCAAGTAGAGATTAAATTAAATGACAGACTATGCAAAAAAAATCACTAATAATTTAATTTTTTTTTTTTTCAAAAAATCCCACACATAACTACACAAAACCCCAGAATGGGATCAAAATTAGTAGGTGAAGACAAGAAACTTAAACTCTTAAGAGGAAAGCCACAAAGGAGGGAACTCCACAGCCAGAACAGTGCAACAGTAACACACTGAGTCACTGAGAGTTGATGAAGCAGCAAAAATATCTCCAGTGCACAGGGAAGAATAATAAAAAACAACAAAAAGAAGAGAGTTTAATTGAGACACAATCTAACACTGTCGGTAAATAGCTCTGTTCCCTAATAAAAGCAATCAATCTCTTTCACACCTGTACTTGAATTACATGATTTGCTCTTGGAACTAATCCATTACTACAGAGCAACAGAATTTGCCAAGCAACATCAACCAAGTTTAGAAATGCACCAATTCTACTCGATGAACAGCATCTCCAGCAGGGAACAGGCCACCCCACAGAAAGCAGGGCAGGCAATCTGATGCAAGGCTTTGATTTCAAAGAATTAGTAGCACAAAGTTGCTTGCAAGGAATGACTGCGTCTCTGCTAACATGATTTGCATAGGATTCATCCTTCCAAACATGCATATCCAAACAAAGTAGCATTTCACATGGAAATAATCTAGTCATATCATTCCCAGAGTGTAAAAGACATCCCCACACTCCCTTATCTCCTGCTCATGCAGAAGGCTTGTCCTGGAGAAACTGTGAGAGCAGCTTTCTCTCTCACCACAATGTCACTGGGGAGGAGAACCAGCTCAACACCTGCACTGTTGTCTGTCAGAGAATTACTGGTAATTTCTTCTGACCATTGGACAAGTTTTTGTACTTGATTCTTTTGCCACTTGGTACAGTCACTTTGGGAGATAAGGCGTCAATGAGAAGAGCAAAAAGCCTGAAATATTTAAGGAATTGTTTGGGCAAGCCCTGACAAAGATGAAAATCCCAACTATTTCTAAGGGAGAACTATCCATGTTGAACAAATGACGTGGTTTCCTCTCACATATTTAGTTAGCACTGCAAGGCTTTGCTGTAACAGTGCATCCCTACACCAACACAGGACCTGGACACCAGGAGGAGCTGGGCTGCCAAGTCTCCAGGAGTGCAGAACACAACCACACTGACTTACTCATCTCCCTGTCTAAAAACTGACACAAAACATCAGACATAACCCTGGGGGACTGCACATGGCTCATCCACTTTAGACAAACTCTAAAGATTTGAAGGTTCAAACTCCAGTAAGGTCTATTGAAGCAAAGCAGGACAAAGCCTAAAATTGACTGGAGAACTGGAGGAAGAATTCAGAGTGCCTGAAACAAGGCTAACTCCTGAAATGAAAGTACTGCAATTATTCCATAAATCTTTCTGGAATTGCCTTACAGATTACAGGTTTAATTAAAAAAAACATTATATTGAAGAGATGTTAAGCTTCCAGAGACCCAGCTATGTACTTAAAACATGAAGAGTCCCAGGAGTCCTGGCGGGATGTCTGTCTTCAGATTTCACAGTGTTTAAGTTCATTACAAAATTACTTGATTTAAATTTTAAGAGGATGCCATCTGTTTTGGAGAGATGCTGAGTACCACACAGAACATAAAATGAAACCAAAGCAGATCTACTATTGATTCTGTTCATTGAACAGGCCATAAAAGAAATATCAGAACTTAATAAAAGGAAATACTTCCCTCTCCACATTTCTCCTACTATTGGCTCTCTGACAAGCAGAAATTTAAAAAACAAACAAAAAAAAAGCTACCAACCAAATTAGTATATTGGGGATGCAAACAGTTTGTCCAGCTAAGCTGATTTTAAAGCAATATCCCCAGAACACACAAGGAAAGAAGCAGAGGACAATCTCTGAGGGAGTCACATGACATGGAACAAGAGATGTCAGGCACTGCTTTACCTTTGCCCCCCCAGTTTTTGCTGACAGGACACTCCCACAGAGACCTGCTAGTAGGAAACAGGTGTTCTGAAGTGCAGTAACTTGCCAACTTTAGTAACTGTTTCTTTTCTATTGTGCCTTTAGTTTCTAGAGCTGGTAGGAGATTAAGATACACTCTAAGACACAGTCATTTCCCCAGGCTGTCAAAGGCAAAATTAACGCTTCATTCGAAACAAGTTAATTCCTTTTCTATTCTGGTCTATCAATGGGATCTCCAAAACTGAACCCAGGGAACCCAGGGACTGCAGGCCTGTGGAGAATGAGCCATGCTCAGATCTCCCCTCAGGGGTCTGTGTTCTACTCCCTCCACCTTTTCTGCCACGGTGTTGTATCAGTCCTTACCTTATCCAGCACACCCAAAGTTGAGATCTATTCAGGGGCTATAAACAAGGATAGCTGGACATACACAGTTATACAGAAAGGGTGCACAAGCTAAAGATGTTAAGAACTGCCTCTAAAACACAATGCCCAGCATTTTCACACCAGCAAATGAAAAAAACCCAAGCCTGTTGCCATTTGACATGTTAGCTTTCATACAGGAATTACTATTTCATTATTTATGATATAAACAGACTGCTTCTTAAACAGGTGTGCTTTCAATTTTTTCCCAAAATACCACTGAACATTTCTGGAATAAAAAGCTGCAGCACTGAACCCCCACTAAGAGGGAGCTGAGCCATGTGAGGTTCCCACAGGGATCCCATCCAGGGCTGGCCCACCACACCCCCAGCCTTGTCCTCGGTTTACACCAAGAAGGGCAGGCCTGCTCTGCTGCTCCCACACACTGCTGTGATCCCACACACGGGAGGTGAGGCAGATCTCTGATCTAACCACAAAATGAATGCTGCAGATAAGGCAGAGTGAGGTGTGTGACGTGACTAGCAGGGAGTGAAGCCATTTCTTTAAGCAGCAGCACTCATTTATCAGGTAAAAGAACGTACTTCACCTAATTCCACTCTTGTGTCAAATCTTCTTTGTATTTTAAACTTCTTTTTCTATTTGTTGTGCTTTATTTTACCAGGGTTTTGATGCAATTCATTTTAGTGTCATGACTTTGCACACTGCTGCTATTTTCACCATTCACACAGTGCAGATTAACACGGGAAGTTCCAAACAATGACAAAAGATTTAAAGTAAAATCCCCTGCACACCAACGGAGACTGGCTCCTCACATGCTTCTGGCAAGTAGACAAACACCCCAACCTAACACCAAACCAAAGCCTTAAGCAAGTGCTAGACCCTTTATGAGTGTTTCTAGATGAGCAATCCATTTGAAAGGTGAGGTGCCCCAGGGAGGGTGATTTTCCTGGAACTCTGTGCCTTGCTGCAGAGGGTGCTCCTGTTAGGAAAACACTGGCAAAGCACTCGTCCTGGGGGAGTGTCTGGTTCCCTTTCACCTGGTAACTCATGTAAAATTCAACACTCACATTTTATCTTCAGTAGGATTTTACCTCATGTTACCTTTCATTTTAATTAAAAATATATTGAAGAGTTCAAAGGAGGAAAAACTGGTATTTCCCAGAAGCACAAGAGGTGCTTTTCCATTTTCACTAGCTAATTGTTGTCAGCCTAAATCCACTCTTTGCTCTCCTTGGGAGCACAGTGAGCTCATTCCAGAACCAGGGAACTGCCAGACATTAGAACTGTAACTACTTCAGCAGTGAGAGTGCTCACCTCTGCTGCTGGCAAATTACTACTGCTCTTGCCAGGAACAACCAAGATTAAGACTTAGTTGTGGAAACAGGCAGCTGAAGAAGGCATTAAAGCGCTATCTGTAATCATCAAGGGACTAATTCTAATCTCTGCTGATAAATATTCAGCTGACTCTAACAGAATATAGCTGTCCCACAGAACAGGAAAAAAAAAATTCAGTCCAAAATTTTCTAGGAAGTACATTTGTGAATACAGTTATCTAAAACCAAACCCAAGTACCTTTCATTTTCTTTTAAAGTCAAAAACTGACCACAGAACAAAAAAAAGTACAAGATTACAACATTCTTCATTCAAAATTAACTTCCTTACAGCAGAGCAGAAAGCAATACAGGACACCAAAGTTGCTTCAGGTATCACTGGTGTGCCCAGAATGACCAAATCCACACAAGAAATGCTGCAGCTCCTCTGGTCAGTGAGGCTGTCCCTGCTAAAGGAGCTGCAGGCCACACTGGCACAGATCAGATGTTTACTATAACAGCAATAAAGCTGGGAAAGCAGATCAGGAAAATGTGCAGCTACCCCTGGATCTCTGCTGCAGTGAGTCCCTGTGCTTGCCACCTCATGCAGTGTCCCAAAAACCCACAGCAGAACTGCTGGGATCAAGGGAATGGCACTTGTCACTGATTCTTTCCAAAACCAGAAACAAAAGGCACCCAGTTGGCTGCTCCATGAGGCAGTCCAGCTGACACATTCTAAGCTGGAGATGACGAGGTGTGCCCTGCCTCACTGACCTAACCCACAGGCATCAGGTGCTGGTGCACCATCCCACTCCCCTGCCACTGCCAAGCCAAGCAGCACCAGCCACTGCCACCATGGAAATCCTGTCATTGTCTTCAAGGAGCTTCATTTCTAAAGCTGAGACCTGCCAGACATGGATCAGCTTTGTGGAACAGCAGCATCAGTCTGGTTTAGCCACAAACTGATAATCCACCAAGTCAACCAGACTGCTTTGTACCCCTCCTCCTGTGTGCACTACTGCCTTGTTCCTCCCCCATGTGCCATAGGCACAAACCTTTCCAAAAGCTTCAGACAGGAAGAGGGATCAAGGCTCACCAATTACAAAGGCAAAATGGAAAAACATCCTTGCCACTGAGAAGTGTAATAGGGAGTGAACAATACCCAAATGCCTGGGAAAGTCCTTCAGATGAAATGCTAGCAAGCACAGCCCCCACAGAACAGGGATTTGAAGCCCACTGGAAAATATCAGAGGTCACACTGAGGCAGCCACTACAGAACGCCAGTGAGAGGTGAAGGTGCAACCAAGAGAAAAAACCCTGAGGATGACAACAAATCCTATCGAGCAAGGCAGAGAACTGAGCTGGAGGAGAAGGATGACCACAGAACACAAGTGATCACCAGAACATGTGCAACTGCATTAACTGCCACTAATACATGGTGGAGAGGGTTTCTGTGCACGGTGACATGGACTGGCTGCCAAAAGATTATCAGGAAATGTGCCCACAAGAACGAACTGTGTGTAGCAACAGGGAAGGAAGGCACACTAACACTGCAAATCTGAAAGTGCCAAGAGCTACATTTGTGATTAAAACAGCCCCATCACCCCAAAAACCTCAGTGCTGCAATCAGAGTTTGCCTTCTGCCTTTCCTTCCACGTGTATTCCACAGAGAGACTAATGTTTATTACACTCAGTTCATCACACACATTTTATAATGGCAGTTACAGGCTGACCTTTATACTGTAAACCCCACTCCCAGCAGATATGAAGTGGCAGCACTTAAAATAAAACACTACAACAGTGTGTGTTTCCCAAAGCAGCAAGTGATTTCATTGATATCACCACTGACTGCCCTGAAGTGCTACAGCTACACAACTCACACACACAGAATTTTTTGTTTATAATGGAGGTAGAAGAGCAAGGAAGGTAAATTAGTGTTGGCCAAGGTACATCAGGAGGCTTTCTGACCCAAGATCTCCATCCTTTCGAGACATCAGTGGATTATGAAACAGAAAAGTGTCAGTGGAATGGGAATTAGCAGGGAGTAACTCCAGATGCTGAATGGAATGGAGGTAGTGAGGGATAATGGTAGACAACAATGCAAGGAAGTTTACTTACATCTCCTGCTTTACTGAGAACATGGAAATGGAAGAGGCTTACACTATCAAAGGCACATAGAAACTTCTTTCAGAAAAATATGATCGTGCTTATTACAGCAGGAACTTGAGAATTGTTTTATTTGATGTTTTAAAAACTCATAAGGAACTACATTCCTCAAATAGGCATTAAGATTTCCAGAAAGTAAGTTGTCTCCAAATCAGAAAAAATGCTAGCACACATGTCAAGCAAGAAAACTGCTCGTTATAAAAGCAGAGAACATGCTTAAGGTAAAAAATAGATTTAAATTTAAGCATGTGAAATAAGTCAGAGAACATATGGCTATAAAAAATCTGTATATTTGTAACAAGAGAGAGGATATTATACAAGTGTTCAGAGTGCATAGTTAAAACACTTAAACTGAGATGCAAACTTATTCTTGTAGGAGTTCATGGCTACTGTATCTTCATTTAGCTCTCCTACAGCAAACAAACAATTTCACTGCTGTAATACACTAAGAGAAAAGTTAAACTGATTCAGAAAAGCTTAAAAGTGTAATAAGACAAAAGTTCACTGCTACATAAAGTACATGAAACAGCATCAAAAGGTCAAAAGTATTTCTGCCATTATCTTTGGTGGAACTGCAGTTATGTAACTTACATTTACAGTTATGTAATTTACCAAAGGCAAATCATCCCCGATCCACCTGACTGCCTGCCGAGGAGGGAAAAGCAGAGAATGCTGCAGCTCAACCTGAGCAGGGCACAGCAGCCCCGGCAAAGCTGCAGCCCCAGCGTAGCCCAGGCTCCACTGCAGCGCTCCCTGTGCCCGGGATCCACAGAGAGCCACACCCAGCTCCCAGCGCCGGCTCAGAGCCACAGAGGGCAAAGGGGCTGCCGGGGCAGCTCAGCTCTGCCAGCCCAGCTGTGACCACGGCTGCTGTGGGAAGCACGGCTGCCTCTGGACCACAGGCTCTGCTGCAGGAATCCCGCTGCTGGCCCGCACCAGTGAGGGGCTGAGTGCACGCAGGGAGATGGAAACAGGCTCCTTGCTGAGATGCACCAGGGCTGGTGAGGGGCACTGGGCCCAGGATCCTCCAAGGGAAACGGCCTTGCAGTGCACACGGTAGGAACAGGGAGCCCACCTGAGGCTATGGGACTGCCATGACTGGAGATTCTCAGAAATGCTGCACAAAGCCCTAATCAATTGTATGTGACTTTGGGATGAGCTCCCCCTGAGCACAGGGTCAGCCTGGATCACCCCCACAAGTCGCTCCCAGCTAGTCTATGGTCACAGCACCGATGTCCAGATTTGCCCTCCCATCACATGAATTAAACTTAACTCAAGAAACTCTGCAAAACCCAATTCCGTTGGCCCTCCAGGAAACGTGTGAAGAAACAACTTCTGTTTTCAAGCTCAGATGAGGTTCAAATGAACGTTTCAGAGCTTCCAAAAGAATTCCACTACAGGAAGAAATAAAACCAGAATGTATTTTAATGGCTATTCACGCTGCACTGAGGGGAGGAACTGGTGTGACTGCATCACATCCTGGGCAGGGTTCTCTACTTAGGCCTAGAAGGATTTTACAATTAATCACTCCTGCCTAGGAACTGCACTGCTCCAGATTTTGCTACTTCACGACTTTCTGGATTCCTTCACTGGCAGTCAGCTTCTGCATTATACTTTCCACTACAGTAAGCCATTAAAACTGCACTTTATAGGTTCCCTGCCCCAGGGCAGGAGTGGGGGAAACGCATAAAAAACCAGCATAAAATTTCTGATTGCTTTAGTTTTTTTAAGTTTTATTTTCCACTTTAGAAAAATCTAGTTTTCCTTTCCAGTGCAACACACTGGATTTGCTTGGTGAAGTACCTAAAGAAATGGTTTTAAAACATTTTTGCTATTGAAGGGGCAGAGTGACTCTAAAGCCAAGAGAATTTCCTCAGAGCTAAGAGAAAACATTTTAAATACAGGACACAAGATCACAATTGATACGTGATCTTCATATCTATTTTTAAGAATTCTTCGGAAACAAGCAAAAGAAGTCACTGTTACATTTTACTTCAAGTACTGCAATGCTCTGATTTCCATCCCATCCCTTACAGCTCTTTCTACTCCAGAAAAAATAGATAAGTGGATTTCTTATGAAAAAAAAAAGGGCACAAAAACTCATCCTGTTTCTAGAGGTATTTCAGATACAGCTAGGCACTAGGACTAACAAATTTCCTCTCCACTTTTCTCAGTGTTGCAAGTCACACTGATCTGTTACAAACTGGAGACAAGAAGGTTATAATAAACTCCCCTGACTGTACTTGGTCTCACTAAGGAAATTCAATGTTAGCATCTCAGTAAAAAGTCAGGTTAATTGAGGAGTATGTTACTCCTCTGAAAAGAAAAAAAATCCTAAGATTCAAGACAATTTTTAAAAGGTTGAACACCAAATTTTATATTATATTTTACCTAAGGATAAGTCTTACCACGGCAACTGTTAAGAAACAAAAATATTTCATAGCAGCCAAGCAATCAGACTTTTGCTTCTGTCACCACCAATATAGGAAGTTTAGACTGGCTCTTGTAAATGCAGGCCATAATCTCACAGCAATTAAGTGAATGGTTAACTTTGCACAAGAGGAAAACTTCAGCTTCAAAAAGATGAAGTGAATGCACATCATTGTACGATCAGGACTTTACTGCACAGCACTGATAACATAACTAAGCTTACACTGATAAGAGAACCAAAATTAGCAATGTTTTTGTTCCACACCTCCCTGGTAAATGAAAAAGACCTCTAATTACACTAGAGATACCAAGAGCTTTATCCCAGCTGCAGCAGTGGCTTTATCACCTGTCACCCTTTGTTCCTGCCCTTCCCCAGCTCCCCACTGCACGCAGCACAGCTGCCAGGACAGAACACGTGGGTCAGTGAACTGAGCCTCGTCCAAGGAGTCAGGATGTGAAAGATCCTGCCCCAGGTTCCTACAACAGCCCGAGCGACCCAGGGGCTGCACCAGGCAAGGCTGCTGCCAGAGAGAGCCCAGAGCATCAGAGCAGAGCCTCTCCCAAAGCTGCACCTACCTGCTCCCAGCTCCCTCAGGTGAACAAGCACTATGGAACAAGGGGGGGCAGGGAGGTACCCACCACCTTACCTGAGCCCGTGCTTTCCATCTGCTGGGCGAGCTGTGTGTGAGCAAGCTCTGAGGAGAACCTAAAAAGCCACTTCAGTTCACTTCATTACCACCTTTTCAAACTAATTTTACTGAGTCACCAAGATCTGCTGCAACTGTGTCTGGAAATGTGTGGAGGATGAGAGCCTCTACCCCAGGATGCAGGCTGCAGTTTGCCCTCCAAAGATCAGAACTCATGATGAAGTTAAAGCTGACAGAACCCCTGTGAAGGCCATACAACTCTCCTAGAACTAACAACTGAAAGTAAAACTATTTCCCATTTCACTTGTCCTGATTTGCCTCAGTACTTTTTGTTTGTTACATCAGGAACAGGCTGTGACTGAGCAAGATCCATTGTTGTTCAATAATCGAGTCTGCAAACCACGGGGGTAATTACCCCTGACTAAACCATCCTCGCTGCTTGTTTTTTTAAATTATACTCTGAACTTGGCAACAATCCCAACAAATGTCACTGCAAACTAGAATTTCATCTTCTCATTCCAAAGTATCTATTTATTACTGCCTTAGAGTCTATGACACAGTTATTTTTACAGAAGTGAAAATAAAGACTATCTAGTGCATTTTAAATGTGCCTGCATTTGGCAGGTTTGCCTATTCCAAAATACTTGTACAATGGTCAAGATGTACCAGCTTAAAAATATTTAAAGTTCTTAAAAGCTATGTTATCCATCTTCATATGAGTGATTCCCAGGAGATTTTCATTTTTACTCATTTTTCCCCCGATACTTTGATACATAACACATCAGTGAAGCATGTCTGATGACCAAATACAGACTTTGGTAGATAATCTGAAGCAAATGTAATATTGTAAAACAGTATTTCCATGCCTATCTCCAGATTATATTAGACATTTCTGACGTTCACATCCAACACCTTTTAAAAAACAATTTAATGCAACTGAAAAGGTTCAAGAAGGCTGAAAAGAGCTACAGACCTCAAAAAAAACCAAAAAGAAAATCCTGAAAACACAGAACGCAAGATCTGTATATCAGATGACAGATCCCAGTTCAGGTTTAAGTTTGTAAAAATAAAATAAAAATAATAAAAATAAACCTAGATTTCCTAAATGAAAATAAAATCAGAGAGGAAATGATTTTGCCAAGAACTTGCCCCTGTAGAATCGCTTTTTAAAAATTACTTTGGAATATACGTGATAGTGCCAGAAACAGTAAAAGCAAGCTGAAGAAATATCTCAAAATGGGAAAAATAAATTTTTAACACGTTTTAGTGTGGGCTTACTGCGGTGTGTTTTTTCTGTATAATAAGCAGTACCCCAAAACATTAAGCATTACAGCTGTGTATGTCTGCTGAGCATGAGCCTTCTATTCAAAGAGCAAAGTACATTTCAGAACTTGTTTTTCTTTCTAAACCATTAATCCAAGCAGCACTAGCAAGCTACCAAAAAAAAAAAAAAAAAAAAAAGAGAGAGAGAGAAAAGAAAACCACCAAAACCTCTTACAAGTTCGCGGGACTCTAGAAACTCCAACAAAGCCCCTGCGGTCACTGGTTGATCACAAAACACTCGTAAAAGCACATCTCCCCTGCTGGAGCCGTAGGCTGGCACTAGGCCTCACAAACAAGGAGACAGCCTGGGCGCCAGAAAGTGAGCAACAGCCAGGCAGCGCAGCCGGGGAAGCCTTTCCCCTTCCTGCCAAATAGTGAGCCCAAGGAAGTCACCGCACGGAGCCGTGAGCGGAGCGCCGCTGCCCCGGCACCCCGCACCGCCCGGGGAGCCTCGGGAACGGGAAAGGGAACGGGAAAGTCCCGCCGAGCTGGAACTCGGAGCGGCTCCCACACACCCCGCCTGCAAAAGCACCGCCGGATCGTCCCCGCTGCACCGGCAGCGCCCAGGCTCAGCCACAGGATGGGTACAGAGCCCCCAGAGAACAATCGGAGCGGCCGGTGTCTCTGTGTCAATAACACAGTTAGATACTGCACACAGAGTTATACAACAGGCCACAGCAGACACTGCGACGGCAGCTGGACTCGCCACTTACAAAGCCTGAATCGCTCTTAAAAATCCAGGAAAAGCAACAGGTTTTTTATTGTGCTGAGCAGGATCAGTAAGACCCGACAGACAGCCCAGAGCAAAGCCTGTATGAGAATTATCCCCCTTGTTAGATCAAACTACCAGCAAACTAAATTAACCCACACAAAATGAAATGGGAACTGAGGAAAGCTTATTTAGCTCACTGAAGCAACCTACAAGCAAAAAAAGAATTCTGCTAGAATCTCATTGACGTAAATGCAAGAATTGTTTTAAGTCACAAGTGAGGACCAGCAAAACAGTCACACTTACATCGTCTCTCCAGTCTTAGCAACATGACAAAGAAACTGATCCAGTATTGGACACACTTCCTTCTTTCCTCTCTTCTCAAAATCTGTTGGGATGAGAACGACACAAAAAGAATGGTAAAAGAAGACGGGACAGAACAAAAATTCACAATAATTAGCGATTTGCTTCAACTATCAGTACGGCTCCCACACAAACACCGCTGTGTTCTCACAATGCTCCGGCTGTTCCCATGAACTCCACCAGCTTCCCAGCCATGGGAAACAGTGATTATTTCTCCTGCGGAGAAACCGCACGCACCAGAGTAGCAAAAGTTGATTTGCAACTTCTTCTGAGCAGCTACGGCACAGAAAAAAACCGATTTCCTCAAGCTGAGCCCAGACCAGAGAGGGCTGGGGAGGGAGAAGGGGACAGGTCCGGGCTGGGCCGGGATGCGGGGGAAGGGGCCGGGATGCGGGGCAAGGAATGAGGGAGAAGGGGCGGCCAGAGCGGGGACTCCAGGGCGACAGCCGGGGACGCCCCAGAGCCACCGATCCCCCCGCACGCAGCCCCGAGGGTCGTTGGGTAGAGAGGTCGGGGGCTCTGCCCTCCGCTTCCCCACAACGACCCCCGGGCTCTCCCCACGCCGCGGGACCCCCCCGAGCGAGCAGCCCGCTCCCCACAGCGCGGGGACCCGTCGCCCTCAGCGAGGGGCGCTCCCCCCACAGGGTCTGAGGGACCTCAGTCTTCCCCTCAGCGCGGCGACACCGCTCGCCCAGCCCCCGCCGCCAGCCTCGCCGCCACCTTTCAGCGCCTCCTGCAGCCTCTCGACGTCCATGATCCGCCCGGGCGAC
>WEZZ01030438.1:56840-79633 GCA_013400585.1 Chloropsis cyanopogon
GGCCGTGAGGGAGGGGCAGGAAAGGCGGCGGGAAAAGCGGCGGGAAAGGCTCGGCCGCGGCGCCCGCCCGGCTGACCGGGGACGGTCTGAGGGCGGCCCCTGTCTTCTTTTCCGGCCGCGGGTTATCGTCCTCCTCATACCGGCCCTGCCATGCAGATCCTCGGGGGAGGGAACGCGGAGTCATCCCCCCCTCACGCCCCGGCCCCTCAGAGAGCTCTCGTTCTTTCCTGCCCGCTTTCTGCCTGAGGGTGACCGCGCTCCCCACGCCCACCCCAGTCCCTGTTTGTGCAAGGACGTGCCTGTCTTTTTATTCTAAACAAAATCACAAAAGATCCCCGGCTGGAATGGGCCCACCATCCAGCCCATCCACCCAACAATCCCACCCTGTGCACCCCTGAGAGCGTTGTCCAAATGCTCCTGGAGCTCCGGCAGCCTTGGGGCTGTGACCATCCCCGGGGGAGCCTGGGCACTGCCCCACCACCCTCTTGGAGGACAAATCTTTTCCTAATATCCCGCCCAAACCTCCCCGACAGCTTCATGGCATTCCCTCGAGTCCTGTCACTGCTCAGGAGAGTGAGGAGATTGGTACATGTGCCCTTTGCCTCCCCGCAACAGGAGGTTAAAGATTCCCAAAGTGGTCTCCCCTCAGACTCCTCCACTAACTGGGAAAGATTTCATTTCACAGCAAATCACCTTTTCCTTCCTTCCATTTTCAAAGCTGGAACAATCCTAGGACACAAAAAGCTTGTAGGTAGGTAGTTTCATCATCCGTTTGCTGTGTGATCTCAGGCAAACGGGTGAGGCAATCACACCTGAGCTGCTTCATTAATGAAACATAAATTATAATTACTCCTTGTAAGGTATTTGACACACCTTGTAATAAAAATGTACACAGAGAGGATGATTTCATTTTGTGTCAGTTCCCAGCCTGCTTGTAGAGTATTCACTGAGACCCAACAATAATCCCCTTGTTGGGGAAGATGTGGTGGTTTAAAATCTAAGAAAAGAACAATGAGAAACTGTTTTATAATCCAGGGCTTGTTTTTTTTTTTTCTTCCACAAAACTTACACAAAGACTTGTTAAGATTTACGTTTCAGATTTAAAAACATACTTTTTGAGAGTTATAGGCTGTTCAACCCCTGGGCATGGATCAATAATTAAGATTATTTGTGGTGTAAGACCAGCAGCTACTTCTGCTCTCAGCAATGAAGCTTAGATTAGGTATCTAGAGATCCCCGACCCAACCTGACCTAAAGCAGTTTCCCTTCGCTGAAGTGTGACAGCAATTTGTAAGGTATTTCCACCCAGTTTGAACCAAAATTGATTGTTGTGCTTTGAAACAATCTGTAGCAATTCAATACAGCATTCAAGCAAGGGAGATGCAGCAGAATCCAGTGAGAACAATAAGAAAATGAGAACAATCTTATATTTCAAGACCCACTTAGGTCTTCAGAAAACATTGTACATCAATACACATCAAAGGATTTAAAAAAGGAGCACTGAGATTTTGTTTGGTTTGTTTAAATTTATAGCTGCAGAAACCTGAGTATGGTACAATAACTTGACAGTAAAAATTATGGATCTCTGAAACATCCAGAGAAGGGAAGTTTTTTTTTTTTGAAGTATATCACAGCCACCTTGAGACAAATTATGTTTCTCCTCTGAGAAAATGACTAAAAATCTTTATTGTGCTTTTAAAAAATCTGAAGGCTTGGGAGTATCGAAAGATGAGAACAGCTCACACACAGTGCCTTAAAAAAAGAGGCTGAAAAGAGAAAAATGGTATTTGTGGGAGTCGTTTTTTTCGAAAGATTACCCACAGGAGATACAAAAAAACCAAGAATAGTTAGATGTGACATTCCAGGCTTTATGTGGCTCAGCCACTGGCCCCAGCAAGTCTCCAGGGATTGTCTCCTATTAATCCAAGAGCCCATGGCAAACTGGCTGGCAGAATTTTCCTTCCAAGCTGTATTTCACACCTCCCCCCAGAATATCCCAGGGACAGGAGCCTCATGACATCCCTCCACACACTATGGGACCAGTCAGACTAAAACCAGCCTTGTTTTCTCACCTGGAGCCTCAGGTGTGAGGAACCACGGTGCCCTTTGAAGTGCTGAGCAGAAAGGGAAGATCTTTCCTTGAAGGTGTGAGCCCTGAGAAGGCACCTGGTGTGCACACTTCTAACCCTCACAGGAGGGAATGAACATTGTCAGGAGGATTCAGGAAAAGATGCTTCTACAAGAACACGTCTTTAAAATAAAGAGCTGTGTCACTTCTGTGTCATAATTTCAGTATTAATTACCAAAACTATACACACACACTTTTGGGCCATAGTGCAGTTTTCACAAAGTAACAGCAGCACTTAAGGTACATTTACAGAAATGTGAAAGTCAAACCAAAATATTTTACCTCAAAAGAAAACATTAACAAAGTGCTTTGTTCATCTTCCATGCTGATTCTCAATTTGGTGTTTTGTCTCCATTTTCATTTCAAAGGAAGTGTTGACAGTTTGGTTTTTATTCTGATCCAGTATGAAAGCAAAATTTCCAAACATCACTCTTTCTTTTGAAGCTCAGATAGCAACTCCTTATCTCATGCCAGCGGGAGGTGCAGGCTGATCCCAGCACAGAGAAGCACTTGCCCCAGGAGCAGTGGGGAAATGTTCCCAGGCTCTGCAGGGACAATCCTGGGGTCTGTCCCATCCCATCTTACCTTTGGAGAAGTGCTCACTCTCTATTTGCTACCATCACATTTTATTGTACCTGATGGAGAGGAGAAAAGGATTCTCTGACAGCTGATAAAGCGTCAAGATTTATTTCTTTCAGTTACTTGTACTTTATTCCCAGCTTGGGAAATCTCTCTTCTCCCCACAGCAACACTGGCTGGAGCCACATTTGCAAGTGAAAAACCTTGGATCACCGAGCAGTGCGAGTGTGTAACACACCCCACACACCCACAGCCTTCCCAGAACCCACACACAGGCTGGTGTTTTACACTGGGCCACCTCTGCCCATCCATGTCAGTGACAGCTTTATTCTTATTTTGACTCCAGAGAGCTGAGCCCAACATATCACCCAGCTGGGAACAGTGTCAGCACTGAATTTGGCTGAACAGACAGCCCACAGAGGTGTCACAAGCAAGGACAGCACAGCAGTGACCATACAAGAATGTCAAAAAATGCATACAAGGAGGGAGGGGAAATTATTCTAAATGACCTCCAAGGAGTGAAATATAACTGAGAAACAGTAAAGAATAAAAGATAAAATTCCAGTTTCCTTTGAGAGAAGGTTCTGATCTATGCTCACCGTAACACAGCTGGAGCTGCAGCATGACACACGAGCACTTTGGGGGAAGTTAAATGTATTTGTCTCTTTATATCCAATATCAGACTCCTTCACTACAGTAAAACTGTAAAATAGGAACATTTATCTGGGTTCCCTGCTGTCAAACCTGGCATACACACACTATAACATCACACCTACAAAACTCTATCTCGACCAGGCCCGCACAAAATCTTGTACTTAAAAGACAAAAAGCAAATTATAGAGCTTGCTTAAAATTTCATTTATTTGTATTGTAATTCAGGGGATTTTCCTCAATCCAGAAATGCACTGCTCAGCCTCCTTGGGAGCTGTAACAATCAGTGCACTTGTCAAAGAAAAACCCAAAGGAATTCAGTGACAGAGAAAAGGGACATTTTTTACACACATGCTCGTGCTGTGCACACACACACACTGAGCAATTTTCAGTTTCCCCTGTAAGCAAAATGCTGGTGAGCTCTATCCATTATACCATTGGAAATAACTAAAACACAGGAGAGGAAGGGGAAATGAGGACATAAAGTCTTTGTAAGTATTTACACATCCCATTATTAAGATAAATGAAGGCTAATTAACATGGAATTAGCCACAAGTATGAAATACAAAATGAATTAAAACTGGTTTCTAAGTAAGATGAATATTACAATCAACTACTATAAAATACAACTACTACAAAATATAACATGGTTTTTGAAGCTGTAGTGAAATATAAATTAATAATTCTAACAACAACAAAAAAAAAGTTACGTAATTGTTTTAAAACACTTTGGAGAGCTCAAATTATTGCTTTATTCCTCAGAAAAAGCCCAGCAGGGGGGAACCTCCCCCATTCTTCCTGCCAGCTGATATTACATTAACAAGAGTCTTCATGTTAAAGCAAGTACTTCATATATTTAATAGCTGTTGAGAACACAACTCAGTTCTTCCTAAACAAAATGCAGCACCTCCTGTGAACATAAAAAGCAGTGCTTTAATCTCTAATCAGTTCATATGCAATAATGCCTTTGTTTTGTAATGAATTCCACTCCTTCATTTGAATGTGCCTGTAGTTGCAGGGTTCTGCTGAATCACAGCTTACACAACCACAGCCTCCCAAACTCCAGAGCCTCAGCACTGGGGCTGCAACTGCCTGGGCAGCAAGACTTTGCTCTGCAGCCTTCTGGGGCTTGGAGACACCATGGAAATCAGGAATTCAGCCTGCCCAGCATGCAGCTCCACCAGCCTCGTTAGCCCTGCGTCAGCTTTACCCTGACACTTGAAAATAAAGGCCAAAAGCAAGCTAATACTTTACACAAGCTCTCAGAATTGCTGGCCTAAAGGTTTACCTGTCACACATTATTTTAAACTTTTAAAATCAGCAGCTCTACCTTCTTTTCTCTGCCTTCTGGTTCTGAAATCTTCAATGCTCATTTGGGTTACATTTCAAACTTCTCTCGGTAGGTACAAGTGTACTCTTGTTTAAAAACTGGCAACTGAAACTTCAGCTGAAATAGAAAATCCTAAGGCAAGCTGGAAAGGCATCTCTGCTCAAGTTTAAATGACTTTCTGGGTCCCAGGCTTTCAATCACAGCAGTTGAGCTGCCTCTGTCGCTCACACATCAATTTACACTCAGGTGGCAAACACTGCCAGATGAGGGCTGCAGTCAGAACACGCTGTTTAATCACACTGTGATTATCATTTGCAGCAGAGGTGCAAATGAGGTTTGTTCCTGTGACGCCTGTGAGGTCTGGCAGTTCTGCTGTCCCTCACTCCAGGCCCTGTCCCAGCACTCCTCAGCTCAGCTGCCTGCAGCCCTGCTCTGTGCCAGGCTGTGTCACTGACACTCTCACACCCCAAAGCTTGTTGGGACTCCATCCCCTGCCCAGGCTCTGACCTGGCAGCCTGGGATGGCACCAAGGTCGTGTTTTCCCTCCTCTCAGGAACTGCCACACTTAGAGAGAAATGTGTGAGATAAAAGGGAGACTCCTGGTGTTTTCTTGTGAAACCCTGCATTAGTCCTGACTGGATAAGGAGAACACCCAAAACTGCAATTCCTCAGAAATCCTGTTTTAACTTTGGGAACACATCCTTTCCCTCATCCACAGTCCCCAGGCAATCCTTTCTAACAAATGTATGATACATGTACAGGATATCCCATCTGTGCCAGTTTTCCTCTCATTAGGGGAAGGCTCCATTATCTCACCCTGCTCACCCCATCCTACTTTGCCTGTTAGATACAAAAACGAGCAGTTCCAAGTAATGGCTGATGTTTTCTGCTCAACAGACTTGAAAAGTAACATCATTTTCTCTGCTGCTCCCTTGAAGCACTCCTACACACACCCTTGGGGCTTACACCTAGAAGATGCCCTCTGGGAGTCTGCTCTTGGATCACTGCTCTTCAGGAGTGAGTCTGCTCTTGGATAGCTGCTCTGTAGGAGTGTCCTCACTTCCAGTTCCCCAGGGAATGGTCCCAAGCATCTTTCAGCTACTGCAATTTAAATAAGCTCTTTGTGCATATCACAAGATGATGATCATACTTTGGAAATTTAAGCTAAATGAAGTATTTTAAATAAACATCAAAGCCATTTTGTATTCTCTTCCACTTTGAGGCTATTAATTTTGATCCCAGCATAAAGACCTCAACTTCCCCACCCCTGGAGGTGCTCAAGGCCAAGCTGGACAGGGCTGGAGTAACCTGGCATAGTGGAAGGTATCCCTGCCCATGGCAGGGGGTGGAACAAGACATCCATGATGGTCCCTTCCAACCCAAACCATTCTAGAATTCTGTGGTTCTGTGAATCCAGAAATGGAAGTGCCAGGCAGAAATATATCTCCATGCAGGAGAGGGGAGTCAGGGGCAGCACTGATCATCTCCCAAGGCAGGGATGGAAAACCATCTGGCAGGGGAACACTGCTGTTACTGTGCAGGGAATAGCACTTAGAGAGCAAGATGGATCAACAGTACCTGGGCTTGTACTCTTCACTGACAATGGTCTTGGACTGTGCCTAATGCGATTCACATTACCTAGCCAGAGAATACATTCTTCAACTGTAAGGGACTGGGGAGGCAGGCCACAACTGTACTCCACAAAGAAAGGATTCTCCTGCTGTCCTCAGCAACAATCTCAGTAGGCTTCTAGGATTTCCTGCTTTTTGTAATTTCAAAGGTTATTAGAAAATTGGAAAAAGAAATATTTTAATTCTCAGTTTCAGTAAAGGAGTTCATTATCTTCATTTATATCCTTCATGAAATGGAGTACAAGACTTAAAACTTCTGTGTAAGAGAGCTACAGTTAGTATCTGTGGTTGGCCCCCAAGTACACAATGACACGATTTTCATACACCTTCTTCATAGTTTTCTCAATTTGCTTCAGAAATACTTGTGGAATTCTCCCACACAAAGTGTGCACCGTATCCAGAAACCTCGACTGCAGAGGGTAGTACAAGGACTGGAAGAGATTGTCTTCAAATGGAAACTAAGGAAAAGAAATAAAAAAGAATTTTAGTTTCACCAGCTGTGAAAATGCATTTTATAATTTTCTGTAAGACAAAACCTTCCATAGGTAGGGAATTCTTGTCCCTCACCTGCTGAGTGTCACCAAGCCCACCACTTCACACCTTGCCTGCCTTGAGTGTGCATTGACAGGAATTTTATTAATGTGAGGACACTGTAAGGGAACAGGAGGTTTGGCAAGCAGAGCTGTACCCACACAACATCCCAAGAGGACACAGGCACCTGTGCCTAGGGACAAGCTTCTGCTCTCCATGTGCCTGGAGGCTTGAGGTGCTCAGGGAGGACAAGCCTTCCCTGGGAATTCATGGACTAGAGCTGCAGCCCCAGCATGAGAAACTCCACTCCAGCATCTTTTTTCTACCTTCAGTATTACAGAAAAGCAACTTATCAGCCTTTTTGATGACTATAATACAAAGGAGAAATGTTTAAACCACCTCAAACGCATGAGAAGCCAAAGCAACCACGTTCATTTGTGTCTGGTGGGTTTCACACGAACACAACTCCCCAGCCTGATGGCTGGCAGGAATTCACCCTGGGACACAGGGAGCGGCCCTGAGGAGGCAGCACTTGCACTTACATCCCGGATCACCTCGTAGAGGGCCTTGAAGGTGGGCTGCTTGTCATCGTGGTAGACGCCTCTGTTGCCGTGCAGGATGGAGACGCCCTCCTCCTCCGCCCCCCTGCAGTTGCTGCCGTACATGCAGTGGTCGGGCCGGTAGTTCCACTGGCAGGGGAACACGTACAGACACTCTGCCCACGCCAGCAGGGCACAGGGAAGGAGAAGAGACACGTCAGGCAAGGGTTACAACAAATTAAACCAGCCTGGGACCATGATCGGGGAATACTCAGTTACATCCTTTGCAGGACACTTCCTTCCCTCATGGGTCACTACACTCCCCAGCTGCTGGTCCTGAACAGACAGGACAACGCAAAATCTGGGACCCAACACAACCCAAGGGAGCCCTTCAGAAAGCTGAAGTGGAAGAACCAAACCAGAGAGCACACAGCAGGTGGCACTGTCCAGCACCCTCTGCCGTAGGAAGGAGTTTCTGGAGTGACAGGAACGTTGCGGAAGCACACACAGCACAGAGGGTTATGGAAAATCCAGACTCCTCCTGAAGCCAGCTTGGGAAAATTTGCAAAGTCTATCCAGTGTTTGCTGCTGAAGCTGTCACAGAGGCCGTGACAATTTGTTACACAGCAGAGCATAAGGGGTGGTGTATTTTATCCACAGCCCTCCAAAGAGTCATCATCCATTAATTTCACAGGTCTAGGTTATTTAGAGATGAGCCTAATTTCTCAAAAGGGCTCATAACTCCCTTTCTCCTGGTGATTTTTTTTAAACTCTGTGCACACAGTGCTTGCAATCTGCTCGTCATAAATCACTCCAGTCCCTGCAACCTTTCTGCCTTGGCCCTGGGGAACAATGAATCATGGCTGGTGCCAGCAGGGCACGGCAGAATCACTGAAGATTGAATTCTTCCCTTGGCCTTTCCCAGCTTCCCAGGAAGCCTGCAGCTGGTCTCATGTGGTTCTTGAAAAGCAGAAGAAAAACTTTCTGAACTTTTCTTCCCTTAAGGCCTCTCCAGCAAAGCTCTCCAGAAAGGGAGAGCAGTTTTTGGAGATGGGCAAAGGGAGCAGCAGCTCCTCAGGCCTGGGGAACAGAGTTCTCTCTGGTTTTAACTCACATCTGTAGAAAGGCACCTCCAGCAGTCTTGGCCAATTCCCTCCCCAGCCAGTCTCAACAACCCAGAGCTTAAGACCCCAGAAAATCCAGTTCTCTGTTAATTGTATATTGTTAGTTCTTTTGTTCTCCTTTCTTGAGCAGTCTGATATTATGCAACTCATAAAATATTCTTTACCAGTTCTGAGGAAAGGACAGACTGTGGTGCAGGAGAGTTTCCACATGTAGCTTTGCTAGAGAACACTCATCACAATATTGAAGTATTTCTGCAGCCATTTTTTTCCTGCACACTTCAGTGCACAGCTTGTGTCTGACTTCACAACTAATCTGGCTCCAAATTCTTCTTTCTCCAGGAGACCATACTCCCATAACATTTGTTTCTTTTTGGAAATGAATTCCCACTCTGTTTTTCCCTAGGAACGGGGATAATCTATGGTGTACCAGGGACACTGATGTTTGACATCTGTCTGCAGTAAACAGATGTTTGCTTTTTGCTTTGCTTCTCCTCACTCCAGCAGTTTGCCTGGATTTGGATATATCCAATTACCTACCCGTGACTCCTCAGAGAAAAAGAAAAGGGAGCAGAATAAATAGAGAGAATTCCAAACTTGATTTATTCTTAAGATAACTTAGGGTGACAAGGTCACACAGGAAACCAGGAGAAGCAGCAGGCATGGATACTCAGCATCCATTTAGAAGCATGAAATGAGGTTCTCAGCTTCTCTGGGAAGTGTGTGCTATGCTCCAGTGTCTAAATCCCTGCATTTCTCACCAGCAGGACATTGATGACATCACCTGGTGCCTGCTGAGGCCAGGTCACTCAGCTCAGAGGCTGGAAGCTGCTTTAGATGAAATATTCCAATGGCTGTGCCCGCTTTCTGTCTATATTAGCTTTGTTACTTATTTGCATAAGTATCACAAGTCAGCTGAACTTCAGAAAAACTGGACTTAGCTTTGCAGAAAGTTTGGCACCTTTACACTCAGATAAATATCTGAAACAAAAACATTTCTGCAGCTACATCCTAGTCCAGTGACACCCTGAAGCACACACACGACATGAACTTCATCCCTTCACTTCATCATTACATTTACACCTAATTATTTTCTCAAATCTCCAAAAAACATATTTACATAGTCAATGGAACCAAGTCCAAGCCCATTACCTGCAGCAATGTCAGAAATACTATCATAGGTTAGAAATCCTTTGAGGATGCAGTTACACAGTAACTCCATACCAGAGTATTTATGCATATTATAAATAACAAATAGCAGTTAAAAAAAAAAATCAAGCTCAAGGTATTTTCTCAACACAGATAATGATGACTCCGAGAATCATTCCTTACCTGGGTTAAAGTAAAAAATGATATTTAGCAAATCCTGGTCTCCCCACGTGATGTAATTTTTGTACTTTTGGTACAATGGATATAACATTTCCTCCCAGCTCAAGCCACCTGGTATCAAGCTGTTCTGCAGGCAGGAAAACAGAAGCATGGGGTTAATGACACGATCAGTGCTGTGGTGTCTGACCCAGAGTGGGCACACACAAATCTCTACGTTCTGCTAAGCCATGCTGGACACTCAGGTGAAAAATGAAAAACTGCTAGGAGATGTTAGACCTGGACAGGGCTGGAACAGCAGAACTCACTGTGTTTATCTCAACAAGAAAATAAAGTCTCCTGGGCCCAGCTCTGATGTCAGCTCCTGCTATTCACCATCTTCCTATTCCAAGTAACAGGAGGGGGAAAAAGTGAAAAAAGTGGAAAAATGCAGGGACAAGGTGAAAACCAAGGTACAAAAGCAAGGAAAATTACAGACTAAAGATCATCTTCCCTGGGAATTACGGTAATAGGAGCAATGTTTGGGGTTTTTTCCTCCAGCTGTTCCTGTAACAATGTGGGAAACCCCTGGCCTTGCCTGGAACCACTAGGGATAAGCAAAGTTTTAGTGATTACAGAATATGAGCTCAACGACATGGATGTGCCATGAAAATGTGCCTTCTCACTCACACCAGTTCACAGAGTCACTCACCTGCAGCAGGATGCAAAAATCTATTCACAACAGATGCAAAAATCAACAGTTTCTCCAGATATTCACATCAAGCTTTCCAATTTTAAAAACAATACAGCAACTGCTCTGAAGATCCTTCAGTTTGTTCTTTCATGTATCTTTTCAGGGAAATGGAAGAAGTTGGGGAAGCTATTTTTAACTGCCACCAGACTGCTTCAGCTGCAAGTTCTCACTGCTCCAGCCTTGAGGAAGTTTCTTTTATTTTAATAATCCCATTCACAACACCTTTTAGCATCCAACTATACATATTCCATATTTCTCTGATTCTCTGCACCACCAACTTCACGCAATTTCACACTGAGCTTTCCAAGATGTGAAAACACAGCAATCCTGGGTTTGTGCAAGAGCTGCAGCTGCTCTCACCTTGAACTGGGTGCTGCGGATCCGTGTCAGGTTCATCAGCATCACCCCCGAGTTGAGGCCGGTGCTGCCGTAGTAGGGGTGCCGGGCGAAGCGGCTGTACCAGCCAATCTTGGGGATCTCGTGCTCGGGGGCCATGGCAGCCAGCTGGCTGGAGTTGAACTCCCTCAGCAGGTGCCAGATGTCCTCGATGGGCCTCAGGAACAGCACATCAGTGTCCACGTACAGCAGGGAATCCACATCCTTTAAAATCACCTTCGGGGTTTGCGCGGCAGGATGAAAAAATCAGAGAGGCGACAAACACAGAGGTTATTGGTAAAGGCACTTTTATTTTAAACTGGTCATTTGAGAGAGGTTATTGATTTATCAGCTAATTGTAACTACGCAGAGGAACAACAGTTATCAGATTATTGGCTAGTTGTTTGCTGTGGGTTTTTTTTTTTGAACTGCACAATAAAGCAGCTACCAGAGCACTGAGGTTGGATTCACTTTTTTATGAAGCAGCAATTCACTGAGCTCCCAAAAATCCTGCAAGGACTACTTAGTGCCTGTTCAGAAATTTCATGTAAATAAAATGTATTTACAGAGACATTTCAAGATCTTTAAGTGATGAATCATACAGTGCTCTCCTCTGGCAGAAAGGGTACCCCAGGAGACCAGAATATTTAGACTTACCTTCATATATAATTAATATATACAACTGTTTCACATTAATTAAGACAACCCCATTGATCACCAACATATGTGCATCCCCCTGCAGAACATAATTTGGTGGTTAAACAGAAATGTCACATTAAAACACACCAGGTCATATTGTGAGCTCTGTTAGCAGATTCTGTATGAGGAGTAACCACAGGGAAGTCGGCCAGGTCAGAAGGGTGTGAACTGCAGATTAGAGCCAGGATATCGCAGCGGTTCCTGCTGACCATGTTCCCCCTTGTGGCTGCCCAAATCCTTACACATCCTTCATTAATACCCATGGTGGGACAAACGACTTGGTGCTTCAAATCTTTGTAAAGTAATAACAATCGTTACCCACAGCTGACCACCAGTTCCAACTATATTTTTGTTGCTCTTTTTCATTATTTGCTAAAACTGTCCAAAATTTCCTGAAGGACTGACATTTTCTTACTTTGGTCTAGCCAAAACCCCTTTTTACTTCTCTCTCTTTCTTTGAAAAGCAAACCCAAAAGGCTCTGGATTTTCACCATGTGGAACACAACAATCACTCTCTCATCCAACTGCAATGACATTAATGAAAAACTCTCCTATTTATGCAGGTTAAAATAAATTCTACCAAAGAAATTGGGTTTTACATAAATTCTAATGTATTGTGACTGAGGATTACCTGTGAAATAAGAGTGAACAACTTTAGGATTGATGGGTGAAAAAGCGGGTGAAAAATATCACCTCAAGCATGCTCAACAGGAATCCACTAAGATGCCAAATCCGTGAGTAAAGACTTAAATGAGATTTTTCACCTGACTCAACACATTGGGATTCAGACTGACATTTAGTCAAGTTTAACAAATCCCTGACCTGTACTTCTGACAGGATAACTACATGTTCTTCCTACAGAACAGGGCAAGCAGGAGAGGGAACTGTCTCTGCATTTTAAACAGAAGTTATGCTTACAACAAACAGGTACCTACAGACCCTACTCATCCTTCCCAAGCTTAAGTGACAGCCTGGCCACTGCTTCTCCCAGCAGAAAAACATTCTTTCAGCAGCTTTCAATACACAAGTAAATCCAAATCTGTGGAAGTCTATGGACTGTTATAATTTTCTTAGAGATTGAAGCAGGTATTTCAGTTTCAGCAGGTATTTTGTGTAGTGCCTACCAGCACCTGAACCCACCTTGTATTCCTCCTCTCAGGATTCACATGCTCTCCTTTCTCGTGGTTAAAAGATTCTTCTTTCTGCTGTGTCCAAGGTGCTGCCCTGCAGGGACACCCAACTGGCTAAAAGAAGAGCTGTGCTACCTCCTTTAAGCCCTTCCCACTTTCACACGTTGAGTGTTAAGACTCCTTTAAAAGCTGCAGATGTCAGTTTGAATTGCTTCATCTCTCCTGGCTGTGCCTTGGGTAGGGGGATTTAATTTCACCCACTGCAGCTGCAGGAGTTCCTCACAGAGCAGAACCTGCAGTGCAGGTTAAAAGTGACACACAGAGACCCAGAGCAGGAGCTTTGCCAGGCTGTGTCTGGAGGTCTGAGCTCACACAACCATGCAGACACACCTGGCAGCCTGGGATTTTGGAAAGGGATGGCCAGAAACACAGCTTGCTCTGCTTGTCTTCCCCTTGCTCTGCAGGCACTTACAGCTTCAAAGTGTGATTTTTTTTCTCTTTTTTGCAGCTATATAGAGTATTTTTAGTAAATCTGTCAAAAAGTTCTGCATAGAACTGGCTATATTTAGCCTGGCACTTCACTTAAATACTCAATTATCTGTAATTTGATTTCACAACTTCTGTCTCCATAGATTCTCCCTGTGTTATCAAGGTTGCCAAGGAATAACACACTCCTGAGTAAACACACGCTGGTGTACTGTGAAGCTGGGCTACCTAAGGGTTTGTGAGGGCTCATGTGGCAGCTTAGCACAGCTTTATCCAAAATTAGGGACAAATCACTAAGCTTAATGCTAGAGTAACAGTGCCACGAAGTTGAGTTACTAAACCTCATTGTAGTAAGAGATTAACTAAGTTACAGAAGAGACTTTTGTCTAGGTAAGGCCCTGGCATCTATTCCCACTGGGCTGGGTTCTTGAGCATCCCTCAAGAGGAAAGCTGTAACACAGGGATATTGCTAATCTATCTTAAAAGCTCTTAAGTAGATTAGGTGTTTTGAGAAGGGCTCTAAATGTTCATCCAAAAATCATCCAAAAATCCCTTAAGCATTTCAGGATGCTTTAGCTGGTTGTTTTGGTAGCTCCAGAAGAGCAGCCCAGAGACAGCTGCAGCCAGCCCTGAGGGACCAGCATCCCTGGGACCAGAGGATGTTCCTCACCTGCTGTCCTAACACCCGTGTCAGGAGTACAAACCAGTTCCCAGGGACTGCCGAGAGCACTGCCCTCCTAGTTTAACGTTAAAGTTTCATTCTGTGCTCACAAAAAGATCTACATCTTCCTCCCTGTGTCTCTACAAATGCCCTGGATGGCTTTGTTGCAGCAGAGTGCAGCAGGAGATTGACTTGTGAGATTACACATCTCACATCTACGTAGAGATGTAGGCTCCATCTACGTCCCCTGCATGCGTGGCAAATGTGACCAGATGTCTCAGAAAGCCTCTGAAAAATGCAGGATCCTGTACGGTCTCCTTTAATATTTTAGCATCCTTGGTAGAGTCAACAAGTTGGGAATGTGCACTTAAACCTGTTGCCCAGGACAGAAGAGCTCAGTCCTGCAAATTGCAGGGTCACATCCCACAGCTCTGTTTTCATCGCTGGGTAAAACCACTGAAAGGTTCTCACCCAATTTTCCCCGAACACATTCTTCAGACCCTCCTGCCCACTTTCACACGCCTGCTGGTGCTGCAGAGGAGATTTCTCTGGCAGGAAAGGCACTTGTGAATCAAAGACTCGCATTCCACTCGGGCTTAGCATTATCAGGAGCAAGAAATTTGCACAACCGAGAGCTAAACAGCTGATAACTACTGGGGTCCTCCCGAAATCCAGGAACATTTCATGCTGCTGCAGGAAAAAGTGCTCAGTACAGAGGAGGATGAAAAAAACTAAACTGATATTCTGCTGGTATTTATTAAAAATAAAAGTCAAAGTAGTTCTCTAAACTGCGAACTTGGAACCCTCTGCTCCCACTGTGCGCTGACACTTCAAGTGGGATATCACAACCCAGTTATCAAACACAAAAAAGCCAAAATAATGGCTGGAATTACCTAAGAACAGCCTAAGGTTGTGTCAGCCTGTGAACTCGAGCACCTTGAGGGTCCCCCAGGACATTTGCCACCTCAGCTATGATGACAGCTTGTTTATTATACCCACATCAACTCCGTGTCAGCTGCAACTCCTCTTGGACAGCCCCTCCTACACGAAGCCATAAACCTCAGCCTGACCACACACAGCATTTTGCAACTGCCCCTAGAGAAACAAACATCTACAGCTGCCCCCTCATTCTGCTAACACAACAAGCAACAGTCTAATAGTCCTTAAAAGAAGTTCCTGGAGAACTTCAGCAATGTGTGAGTGACAAAAAGGAATCAGTAAAAGCACTGCCCAGCCTGAAGGAATCAGCATGAATGCATAACCCCTTTCTGTCATCAGAACAGTGAAGAGAAATGAAAATTAAGTCATTCCTATGATTAGTCTCCCAAAATGACAGAAAGTATCCCAGAAGAACAGAGATTTCTGTTTACCCAGGACACCCTGACACTCTGTATGGAACAAGCCAACGCTTAGGGATTATCCTCCAGGTGATACAAATATCTGCTCAGGGGACAGAGGACCCCTGCTGCAGTTGGAGTTACTCCCAGCCCATCTGGCCTTTGTGCTGTTGATAGTCCACCCCTAAAAGGCAGATCAGCAGAACTGCTGACAGCACATATTTTCTCACATATGTATTCACAGGCTACGTATCTGGACATGCAGCTGTCTCCTGATTGCTTCCATCTGAGAGGGGAAAGATTTCTTTGTCCCCCCTCCACTTCTCCTAAGACAGCAATGAAGAAATCTGGATCATGTGAACAGCTTGTCACTCCACTGGAGTCACCCCAATCAACAGCAACCCACGAAGTATTTTTGATAGATGTTCTCAGCTCCACAGAAATTGCTTTATGCAAACGTTCTTTCAACTTCTGAAATGCAAAATTGGTATCAACACTTCCCTTCTCTCCAAGTTTATGACACTGAGTATAATACAACTTCTCAGTGAACTTGAAGAGTCCAGGATACACCAAGCTCTCGCTTGAAATCCAACTTCAAGCACACTGGAATTATTACCTTAAGGGCAATTCTGACAGGCTTGGAAAAAAAGAAGTAAAAGTCAAGGAAAAGGGAATGGTTAGAGCATCAGTTTAAGGGCTAACATATGGAAAGGAAGATGGTGGGTAAAGAGGGCATGTTGTAAAGAATGTGATTTAAAAAAGGCATGCAGCATCTACCCCAAAAGGGCTCTCACATTCTCTCTGGAGTCTGGAGAGCCCAAAAGGCTTATGGAACCAGAGACAAATCAGAAACACACATCCTCTGTTAGCCAGGAAAAAGCCAGGCTGGATTTCTGTGTTGTTTTTTTTTTTTTGGTTTTTTTTTTTTTTTACAGTGTCGTAAAGCACAGACTAAAATTATCTTTAAGCAGATGTTTCAGCCTGAAAATGTTTTTAATATTACACGAGCAAAGCTTCCTTTTTGTGGAATTAACCTTTTCCTGAAGCAACCTACTCAGAAACCCAGGTGCCTTACCGGAAGAAACAGGCGTTGGGCAGCACATGGTTTGAATAACTTTTTCCATTCCTGAGCATTTCCTACTGAGAAGGTTATTGGGTAAATGTTGGACTCAAACTTCTTTGTGTATGAGGAAGGCCACTCCTTTAACTGAAAGACATGGTGGGAGGAAATCAGACACTACACGTTATAGAGCTTTTGTAAAAAAATGCATGCACAAGGAATTTATAAGCGTGCACAGTAAACAACGTGCTCAGCTGCGACTTGTTGATGTCAATGTAATTTTTCTCAGAGATTTACACCTTATAACTAACTCATTTATTTATTTACCAAATGACAAAGAAACTCACCTTCTTCTCAAATTCAGGCTTAAGGGAATCCTCGGCGAAGATGTGGAAGCAGAGCCTCCTGCTGCTGAAGAGAACTGCTGATTTCAGCATGATCAGCGTCTCCTCCAGCCGGTCCCCACATGCCACCACTGCCAGGTGCATGCACTGCAAGGATGAGGGCTCCTTTAGCTGCTTCTGCTCTCCAGGCTTCCTGAAAATTCAGGGATAGGCATATAAAAATTACTGAGGTAGACATGAAGAGAATCCCTCATTAACAGACATCAGAGCTGTTTTTTTCTTCATCATTTTGAAAGGGAACAGGAGGTTTTTTTCTGGTTAGGTATTTACAGAACAAGCAAATAGCTTGGTAATTTCTGTCCATGGTACAGATCAATAGTGTTATAACTGTAACATAAAGAAAAAGGCTATTTTCTGTTATTCCTACATTTCTGGGTTTGCAAAAATCACTGCACTATAGACAGATGAAGGCAATTTCACAGCACCTCAAACCAGACACCACCTTGCTCTGTGCAAATGACAACTCTTTCTCCAGAACAGAGTTACAACCCAGCCAACTTTCTAACACAATGCAGATCACACAACTGCATCCAGCAACTTTATTTCCAAGTCCATAATGGCTAGACTGGAAGAAGACATCTATACTTTAAAAAAAAACAAACCCACTGCATCCATATGTAAATTGTTCTAACAGTTAATTAATTTTGCTATGAAAGATGCATGCCTTAATCCTGGCCTGAAGGCACTGGCAGAGTTTCAAAGGACTGCTCTCCACTTCACCCCATGGAATCCATGAGATTTTACTAAAATAAGAGATTTTTGCAGACAAATATAGTGACACATCCCAGATGAATCGGACTATATTCCAAGGGCCAAACTGTGGGATTTTGACTTAGCACCCACCTGTGTGGGCTTTAAATACATTTCATCCAGATATAGGGAACACAGTAAGAGGCACAATGGAGCTAGAAGAAAAATCAGGATCTCCTGGGGAGTTGAAGACCTTTTGAAAGCAGTCTTTTGGTTCTGTGTTTAGTGTGGAGGTAAAAATTGCATCCTCCAGGAATGTCTGCACCATGGTGTATCCACATTCCAACAGAGATGGCACTTAGCCTGCATCACACAGGATGGAGCTGACCAAGCAACTGAACCCCAGGCACAGTAATCATTCCTGGAGAGTTCAAAAGGCAACCCATAGATCACTGCCTGCTCTGGACATATCTCTGAGCTGAGGACATCAATCCCAGCCCAGCTCAGAACACACAATTACACACACACAATTAATCACTGGAGTTAATGCTACAAACACAAGTTCTAAATAAGGAGAAAAACGACACTTTTAAGCTGTTATTATTTTTTCCAGACGTTGGAGTGCTGCTCTGTGTAACAGCAGCATTTTACCCTTCAGAGTAACCCACCTTTGTGTAAAGGAACACCAGGCACTGGCATTTTGCTGACTATACAAAGCAACACGTTTCATTAAGGCTTTAAAATCTTCTGCTTTAGTATTAATTAACCCCCAATTTCATCAGTGTATAAATATTACATCTATGTGAAGTGGTATTTACTTTCCAACCTATTAGTGTAAAAATTGCTGAATTATTGAAGTGAATAATTAGCTGCTCACACAGATCACCTTTTCCCCCTTCTCCCCATCTGTGTAATGTTTCCCTTAATTGAGTCTCTAAATCAAGCCATGCACAGGCTGGGAGCTGCTTTGATGTAGTTCCTGGCAATGGAATTCACTGGGAGAGGGACTAAACCCAGCACTTTTATTGCAACATTTCAGAACCCCACACCAAAGCACTCAGCTTTCCTGGGCAGTTTTAGCCACGGTGAGCTCTGCATTATGCAGCTGTTCTGCAGTGAAAAATCCAGTTTGTGTAGACACCACTTCCAGAGGACAGACTCAGCAGAAGCAATCCCTGGTGAAGGCAGAATGCCTGGAAATCCCATGGGAGTAGGGATAACAACAGACACCCAACACAGACACCGTGGAGGAGAAAGCTGAGCCTTGGAGGTGAGGAATCACCAACATTGCAGGGGGCTCAGGAGCCTGGAGTGGCCTGAATTGGAATAAAAATCCCAGAAAAAGGAGCTATTTGAACTAGATCAGTCATAGTCTGGGACACTGAGAGCAATAATCAGTGAGAGAAGTAGCAGTGAGTTACAGAAGAATATTGGGACACAACATTTTGCATCTTCTTTGTAAGTACATAAAGAAACTTAGAGGACAGTGAAAACAAAGGTGAGCTGCAATGGGAGATAAAACAGTGCCACAGCAGGATGCATCTGACTGCAATTTTAAATTAACCTTTAAAAAAATAACAATTATCCAGAAGCCCGAGAAGGGGCAGGTGTAGAAGAGGCGAAGTCAAACAGCCTGGAGGGCAAACAAGCAGATCATGGCAAAGAAGATCCCAGCTCCCCTGCCCTATTCGTGCAGGACAGGGAGAACAAGAGCTGGGTGAAAGGACAGCCCTGCGAGACAGGCAGGACACAGCCACGTTGTCCTACCTGTAAAATGGGAACAGCAGTAACAGCTCTAAGAGTTTCCCACCTCAAGAGACTCAAGACATTAAAAAGCCCAAAGATCCACAGAGTAATGCAATTATTATCATTAGCCAATTCTTCCTAACATTTACATTCATTCCTTTATAGTTCAACTTGTCCGTTATGAACAGTCTGTAGTTGGATTTTATAACCTAAATTAAATGTTTAAGCACACTGAAAGCAATGCAGAGACCTGGGCCCTGAAGTTTAATGTGTTTGACAAGAACAAATACACAAACTAAGATTAAGCACTCCAGGAAGCATCACAAAATACCTGCAGAACACATCCCCATGGAGTGGCTGAAGACTGAACTTGGTAAGATGGAGCACAATAAAATGTTTACAGCAAAAACCTTCCAACAATACAGAGCAACTCCCATCCAGTGGCTCACTCGTATTTTATTTACTAAATACAATTTCTTCAGAAAAGCACTGACACAGCAGGAGCAGCCTGAGTGCTCAAGCACAACAGTGTGCATTCCTAGGTCTTAAAGTTTAGATTACATGTAATTTTCTTATTAGTCACAGCTAAAGTGTCTCAAACATAATTAACCCAAAACCTGTCTAAATCAATCCTAATCCATTCAAAAGAATGCATTCCCACCTCATTACAGAGCCTGCTCATCTATTCAAGCCTTCAAATTTATTCCTGAAAGATAATGCATGCAGACACTTCTAAAAAGCAATATAGTTGTTAATTTCTGAAACCTTCTTCCCATTATGATCTCATTTAGTTTTGCAGCACAAACAAGGGTAGATTTAGGCGTTGTATCAAAACTGGTGATTCACTGAACAGGCTCCTTCCCTGACAGCCACCCCTGAGCCCACATCCCAACAGCAGCTCCATGATGTGAAACACATTTTCTTGCACACTTTGAAATGCAAGTGTTTTTAAATCAACATTTCTCACTTTCCAGCAGTTGCACAAAACCAACTGGAGCTGCTGTCAATCCAAAAATGGTTGAAGTTTCAACCTTCTCCTACCACTCAGAGAAAGGGAAAAAAGCTACTCAAAACCAGAATGGATGTTTCTCTCTCCTTTTATGAAGTGGGTTCTTTATGAAACAAGTATGAAATACTTGGGGTTTCTGCATGTTATTATCAAACTCAAGCCAAACCTGCATCTGTGTGCACACAGGCTGCACAGAAATAAAAAGTATCTTGACAGGCTGCCATGCAAGGGATGGTTTGCATTGGAAAAGTTACTCTCAGGGAACCAAACGTGCTGGCAAAGGTTCACTTCCCCTGCCTTGCCACGCTGGTTTAAGAGAGAGTATGGTCACATCTGCCCTTCAAATGTAAAACAATACTCCTTCTTTTTGATACTTTGCACACATGGGTTTGGCATGGTTTTAAAATTCTTTATATAAAAAAGTCTTACTGAAGGCATAGGACTTGCTACTTCTGACAGGAGTGAGCAGTAAAACCACCACAAAAAAACCAAGTTTTCAAAGCTAACTGAAACTATTCTAGATTTGTTAAATTATGTAATGACCAAGGCAGGACACATGAATGTCATTGCTAACATTTGTGAAGCACCAGCCAGCTAATGACATGTGCCTACATTAAGCTTTATGAATAGCTTCTTATGTTAAAAAAATTCTGCACTTCTTAAAACTTAAAACCTGATGTCTTCTGATATTATGTGACTACAGAAAGCAATATTACAAATCCCAGTCAAAATACAATTCATTTTCCCTGCAAGAGGCTGATTCTCATGAAGCAAACACAAATCCTAAGTAACACCTCTGTTTCTGAGCTGAGCCCAAATCTTGCATCCTTTGACAAAACTGAATTCAAACGTTTTACATCCACACAGAACTTCACTAAAGTTCTGTTAATCAAGGCTGCAGCCTCATACAAGCATGTACACTGTGATCACCTCACAAGATCTTACAGTCCTAATCAGATTTGTTATTATCCTGAATGAATCAGTTAGATAAGGTGGGATCTCTCACATCAAATAAAAAAATAATGTTCCTTTGCTCATAAGGAGGAGGTAAAATGATAATCATGGCCAGTTTCTTACAATGCAAATTCAAACCCCCCACAGTGCTTTCAGTTTAGCTTGGATCAGGCTTTTTAAGCCCAGCAGATCCCATCACCTGATGCCTTTCCAAGGCAAGCATCACCTCCACTTCAAACCATTTATATCACACCTTCCCCACAAAAATTCTTTTTTTATGGATACGCTCACCTGAATAAATTTTAGTAGTAACTAATGTAACACAGAATCTTTCAGCAAATGGCAGAACAGGACCTACAGAATTGTGCTTCTCAGTGATACAAACTCCTGCTGGGGCCAATGGTGCAGGATGACGAAGGAAAAAAACAACCACCAAGCCCCACAAACAAAATTCTGAAGAAAATGCACACTTTGAATACTAAATTGCTCCTTTTTTTTTTTTTCCGCTGTTGTGTTGGAGACCTTGTAGAAAGGACTTGCAAAGTCAACAAATAATCAGAAAGTTAGATAACGTCAAAGTGTGAAACATGAAGATGCCACTGAAAAGCGCTTTGAAGTGGAATGGTTGTTTACACTCTCTGGCAGTTCCACACTTTCCGGGCTCCCTCCTTCAGTGTTCCTCTTGATTTCCATGATAATCACAGAGATATGCCTTAAAGAAAAATGACTTCAGGAGGTACAGTTGCTAGTGGAAATAATCCTGCTTTAATACCGGCATTTAAATTCTGTCCGTGGCCCACTCTCAGCCCCAGAAAACATCTCCTGCATTCAGTGGGGTAACAATGCTGGGGAGAAACCAACTGCTTTAATAAGTTAAGGAGTAAGAGCTCAAGAAACAGGAATAGTCTTTCATTCAGAACATCTCTGTGAAATCATGAATCAGAGACACAAAGACATACCAAGTTAATTAGACATATGAGGTCACACTGACCATAATATAATTGGAATGCAAAGGGGAAAACAAGTCCTCCACCCACTGAAAGCTGCCCTTTCCCAAACTAATTAGTTTTTTTTAAAAATACCCTGCCTGTAAGGTGCTGGGACAGGAAACACCTTTAAAGTTTTGCTAAATTAATTTACATATAAAAAACATTCAAAACAAAAAGCTCGAAAGCTTGGAATCCGCCAGTGCCTCCGCAGCTTGGAGCCCAGTGGCACCGCACGGTGATGAGGAGCCGCCTTCCCTCCTCCCTGGCAGACCCGCAAAGCGCAGCCCCCGAGGTGACAGCAGACAGCAGCACACCGCCCACGGCAGCCTCCGAAACAAGGCCAGAACTGAGGGAAAATCCGCTATTTCAGAAGCTGCTCCCGCAGAGGAGGGAACCCCCCGCTCGGGCACAGGGAAAACCTTTCGTGGCATCTCTGCCAACTACGCTGCCAGGGGAAACGCGCAGGGAAAAGTTTGTACTCGCGAACCTCAGCAGTTTGCACAAGGGTCTTTCATCACCGATCGCCAGCGGGGGAAGAACACCGGGGAGAGCGAAGTGCCCGACGCGCCGGCACCAGAGCGACACCGCCGAGGGGACCCGCGGGTCACGCGTGGGGCTGGGCAGGGGCACAGCGGCCGGGGGGTTCCCGAGGGCAGGGGCCGGGGGATGGAGCCGCCCCCGTTA
>WEZZ01030439.1:3597-27204 GCA_013400585.1 Chloropsis cyanopogon
ACTTGAATTTGCAGAGCCATGAACCCTGTGGCACCAACAGCAATCCCATTGCTCGGCCATCAATTTCCTTAAGAAAAGTAATGTATAAAAGCTGTATCCCCTAGAGTGCCAGCCCTTTATTTCCTTGCTGACTACAGCTGCCCTACACCTAGACCTCTGTGGTGCAGGGAACAGACTGCATGGCTGACAAACAGGTGTCTAGTGAGCCTAAAACATTACAGGCCCTAAACTGTGATGGAGTTACTCAAAATTTGATGTTACTAAACTGTTTAGATGCACCTGCAAAATGTGTTGCATTACAATGAAGAAAGAGCTTGGGGGTTTTCCATCCAGTGCTATTTTTCTTTTTAATCAGTTAACTGAGACCAATGTGCAATACTGGCAGTTGCAGATGTTTGCTTTTCAGGCCAGAGCTCTGTTAGTCCGTACCTAAAAGCATCACACTGCTGAGCTCTGCTTCTTGAGGGATGAGCAGAAACCTGTGTTCTCTAGCAAACCTTTTGGCAACTGACACTAATAAGTACCAGTGGGAAATGTGTTCCCTTATAGAAAAATTCCCCAGTGTGGGGATTTGGATATTCTTTTGGAAGCAGAGCCAAGTAGCTTGCAGGACTCTTGCCTGGTGTCACACACACCTTTCAGAGTTCATGACTAATATTAGGATTTGGCACAGTAAACCAGTTTCATATACATCTATAGACTTTTCAAATAAAAAGTGTTGCTCAAGTGTTATATTAATCTAATTTATTATAATGTTATTAAGGTAGATAAAGATAGAAGAATACAATGATCAAATTGTAAACTATTGTTTTTAATTTTCTCACAGTATCAAGTTTCAATTCTTTGCCAAAGGAAGCAACATGATACAGATAAAATGCCTGCTCATGTCACAGTTGACAAAAGAGCTTTTCGAAAGCCTTAACCCAAGCTGAAGATTGGATTGTAGACTAAATAATGTTTTGGACCAAATGACACTTTATTGAAAGCAACTTTGTGAAGGGAACCTTCAAAAAACACACACAAGAATATGTTGACTAATAAGATGAAGTAACAAAAGGTAAAGTTTTCATTTCAATTAAACAAGAGTAAAAATAGTTTTAAGCACATCCACCTGATTACTGAAGATGTTTAATTTAAGTAGTTGTTGGCAGGCCTTCAAGTCCTGAGTCAGCACCTCTCTTCTTACTAATGATTCTAAATTTTCTTCTTTTGTGCACAAAGAGTAGGGCAGGGAAACACAGAGGATTTCAGATGTTGTACAGCAGAGTAGTTTGAATAGCAGGAAAGTAAAACCCATTTTCTTTCTTCTCTTTTGCTTTGCTCTTGTGGGAATTACTTCTCATATTCTCCCGCTCATGAGCACATGTGGCTTCTGGGCTAACTGGGTGAATCCAAGAGTCCAGAATAGTCATTGCAATCAAATTCATTTTGGAGAACTGCTAATGTCAATCTGGGAAGCCTCACCACTGAACAAACCTCCATTTTAGCAAATAGACTATAGATAAGAGGATCTTTTGAGTGTGGTGTGTCTGACATTGTCTGGGTGCCAGGTGTCCACTAAACTCCTCTATCGCTCCCTTTTCAGCTGGCCAGGGGAGAGAAAATAAGACAAAAATCTCTTGGCTCAATATAAGGACAGGATTAGATCACTAACCAATTGCTGCTGTGGGCAAAACAAACTTGATGAAATTAATTTATTGCCAGTCAAATCAGATCAGTGTAATGAGAAAATAAAACCAGATCATAAAATACCTTACCCTCACCTCTTCCTCCTCTTTTCATCTCCACTCCCAATTTATCTATCTATTCACTCTCCCAAGCAGCTCAGGGGGACAAGAACTGGAGGTTGTGGTCTGTGTTGTTCCCCTCTCCTCACAGTCTTCCCTTGCTCCAATGTGGGCTCCCTCTCACAGGAGACAGTTCTCCACAAACTTCTCCAATGTGAGTCCTTCCCACAGGCTACATCTCCTACAAATTTCTCCCCAGCATGGGTCCCTTCCACATGGTGCAGTTCCTTAGGACTTCTTCAGCATGGGTCCCCCACAGGTCCACATGACCTGCCAGCAAGCCTGTCCTAGCACAGGCTTTCCATGGGGTCACAGCCTCCTTCAGGAATTTATATGCTCCAGTGGGGGATCTTCCATGGGCTGCAGGTGGATCTCTGCTTTATTGTAGAGCTCCATGAGCTGCCTGGCTCTCCATGATCTTCACCACAGACTCCAAGATAATCTATGCTGGGGCACATGGAGCACTTTCTGCCCCTCTTTCCTCACCGACCTTGCTGTCAACAGGGCTGTCTCTCTTACCTATTCCCACCCCTCTCTTCTGTGCCTGCAAGTGCTCTCACACAGTAAATTTTTCCCCTTCTTAAATATTTTAGCCAGGAGCGCTACTGCTGTTGCTGATGGTCAGCAGCAGGTCCCTCCTGGAACCATCTGGCACTGGCTCTACTGGATGTAGGAGAAAGCTTTTGGCAGCTTCTCACAAAAAATACCCCTGTAACCTCCCTGCTATCAAAACCTTGCCATGCAAAACCAATACAATAAGATTGAAGATATCAGGGATACATTGTTGAGAAGACTATTTATTGCATCCTTTCCTGTCCGGATTAGATAATGGATGCGACAGCCACAATAAGCAAAAATTTGTGTTTGATGTTAAATGCCTAATTGTCTAATCTATTTGTAGTTACCTTCAAGAAATTTTTTTGAATAATTTAACCTTTCTTAAAATTCTTAAGACTGTTCTAGTAGAGTACTAATATGAAACTTTAAGCCACTGACAGAAAAACATGACCTTGCAGGTTGTGGCAATGTCCTTTGAATTCCTTTTCCTAGAACTGGCTTCAGATTCAAGTCAAATTGAGACTTCTCATCAACCTGACTTTCTTAAAAGTGGGTCAGTTTTGCAACGCACAGCCCACAAATCAAATTTACCCTTCAGAATGGAAATGTTTAGTTCTATAAGACTTTGTATGAGTAATGCCATTGAGTGATATTCAGAATAGTGTTTTGCAAATTTATTCAATAATTCCATCTAAATTATTTACTGAGTGGAAAATATGATGGATAACAAATGGATGCCCTTGGAAAAGAAAGGAGTACAACATCTGGAGTGCAGTTTGTAATCCCAGAAGTACAACTAACTCACGCTGCAATTGAGGGCTAGTGAAGGTGAAAAGCAGAGGAGAATCAGAGATGTAGTATAGTCAGCGATCAGTCAGTAGATGTGATGTCTGTGAAGAAACTCAGCCTGAAATCTTTGCATTGTCTTGTCTCAGAAGCAGATACACCTGGCACAGAGAGTTTGCAACAAGGGGATGCTATGAAAGACAGAAAAGGCTTGAGAAATAGCTCTGCATTAAACAAACTGTAGAGGTTTTGTGTTCTGCTTCAGTCTGGTCACACAGCTTGTGGTGTATTTGCAGTTAGTGCTCTGGCCCGTCCAGTGCCATGGACTACTGAATTGTGCTGTGCCACATGAATACATTTGGTAGCTGCATGGTTCTTCCCGGGCAGCTCTCTAGCTGGCGCACAGATTGAAATAAACCTGGTTGCAATTATTGTTTTCTTGCAGATTTGATATGGATATAGAATAGAGAAATTCTTACATAAGTATTCAATTACTTAAAGCAGTCCTTTTTGCAAAGTGCAGAATTCCTTCTCTCTGTACACAAACAGCTTGCTGGAAAACATTTTTATTTTTTTATATCAATTATGAAAACATCCATTAATACTGGCACAATAAAACAAGTGCATACAGGCTATTTATTGTCCAATTTTCAACTCTGACTAGATCATAATAAAGCAGATTTGAAGGAGGAAAGCTGGCTAATGGGTAGAATGCGACAAAACCCCCCTGTGTGATGGAATACTCAACGTCAATCTTTAGTATTGCTTTAGAAAATACATGGTTCCAGGGTTTCCCATTCTTCCACCACTCTCTTGGCAACTTGAAATGGGGGATGTGCCAGGAAGTATGGCCTGGACAATACCAACTGTAAAAAGCAAATGCCAGGTGTTTGAACCACATGGAATCCTGAACTCCCATAAAAAGGCACATGTTTGCAGCTGTTCTGGGCAGTACATAGCAAACTAAATAAACCTATGTCCATTTATGCCTCAAAATGTTGTTAACTAGCTTTAGTGAGGTAATTCATGAACTGTGGAGTATTTATCTTTTAATTCTGGGTAGCTATCTTACAAAAAAATTGCTTGTTTTACATTTTAAGTATTAAAAAAATGTTAGTTTGTATATATTTCTCTGTACATATAAACACATCTACTGAGAGATAGAGGCACACAATACCAAATGATATTAGAAAGAAGTTTTTGAATGAAATTAAGTATATTTCAAATACTGAAACTGCTGGAATTTGCCTTGACTCAGAGTTTTAAAGTCTTCTGAGTTGTCAAGATTTCTCACTGGTAATATTAAACCACTATTATTTATGTATATATGTATTTTCAGATTGATTTATTCTACAGCTGCAGTGAATTGTATTTGCAAATTACAAAACGTATGTGTGCAGTTTGGGCTAACAAAAAATCAAAATCAGCTTGGTTTCCATTATGGTGGTTTGAGTTGGTCCCTGGTGTTCTGTTTTCAAAAGCAAATTTCACTGCAGATATTCACTTATGAATATCCACTCATGAGAGTAATGTGTTGAATTTACCTTTTTACTTATTTTGGTTTAAAAAAAGACCCAAACACAACCTGACATAATCTTGAACTGACTAGACTTAAATTTGCTTTTATTTGAAGTGGGGGGGGATACGTTTTGTACCCAATGTTACTTTCCCCATATATGGAGAGTCAGTGTTGATACAAGGAAAAAAGCACTGCAGATAAAGCAACACACAGTTGAGAAAGGGTAGATGGAAACAAAGTGTGGGGTTTGGGGTTTTTTTGTTTGTTTGCTTAATTGTGGGGATACCTACTTCACACAAATCTTGGAAATTGGGACTTACTGTTTCCATTGGTCTGTGGAACTGTTCACCCACACAATTTTTTTTGTCAGGATTGCAATCTTTAATTGTGTGCCTAAATAACAAAGGTGTAAATGTGTTTTAAAAAGGAAAGAAACAAGTGGACCAAAGTAATAATGCAAAATTATTTAGCCAGAAATGCTGCTACAGTTCTGTATGGTTCCAGAACTAAATTGTTCCAAAATTTGCTATAAGAGAGGTTAGTACAGGCCAGCTAAGGGTCTTTAGCTGTGTTTTGTGTTTTTCTGCAGAAGTGTTTTCAATTCCACTGTGACTTTAGTTAACAGCTTTAGAAATGGCTAAGTTGTTTAAGTACAACTAAGTTGCTTAAGAAGGCAACAGGGAATCATTACAATGACTCATAAGGATACCAGTATTGAAATAAAAATGAGTTTTTCCAATTTCTATGTTTCAAGCAGTAATTCTGCAACATCTAGGACTGCTTTATGAAGCACAATCTTTTTCTTTAATAAGGAGATAACAGAAAACAAGTTAGCTGGGCTTGAGAGAACAGCGTTTCTCCTGGTGGGCTGAGGATCATAAACATTTTTTTGACAAGGATTTAGAGAAAGCTCTGGCTGGATGAGGTCATATAACAGAAGCTGGTCTTCCTAACCCCAAATATATATCTGATGTGATGATTCTACACTTTGGGAGGTGTCAGCAAAAAACCCTCTTGGGTTCTTTTTGTTACTGCTTTGACAGCAACTAGTGTCTTGAGACGCTAGGAAAGAAAAAGTGAGCCTGACAGGATAAGAATGAATTGCCTCCATGACAGAAAGAAACTGCTGTGTGTAAGGAGGTAATACACCAGCTGCAGGAGCGTGAAGATAAATAAGAATGTATATGAGGACAATATCTTTTCTATATTGAGTGTCTAAGGGCATTAGTCTTCCTTATATTTTTCCTCTTGTCTCCTACTTTCTTCCTGCCATGAAGTATACTTTTTTCAAGTTTGCATGTTTGTTGTTTAAGTAGGTTTTATTATGTATATATTCATTGTACTATGTCTTTTTCACCATTTTGCATATAAACCCCATATTGAAACATCTCTCTTAATCCCACATCTTTCAATGCCCCTGAGAGGTTTTTAAATGGATGACATGGACATAAATCCTTCACTTATGCAACCTAACAGAAGCCTCAGAAAGCTGCCTCTAAACCCCACAGAAAGCAATATTATATGTCTAGAGGTTGACCTGAAAAGATCTTATCACCCTGTTCTTGTGGGCTTGAATTTTAATGCCTTGGATTAAAAGCTCATTTTGTGATATCTCTTGGTTTCTTTAGCTCTGCAGGTGATGAGTAGAAAAATGTAAAATATTGATATTTTTGAAGTCTGTTGGTATTTTGAAGGTGTCAAGTTGTTAGCTGGGAGTTCAAGTTCAAGAAGGTACTGTTCAACTCATTAACAATGCCTATGGTTAAAGTTATTTCTGTGCTTTTTGGTGCATTTGTGGTAATTTTGATTTTCCTTGTCAGCTTTGATACTCCTAAAAATTAAGTCTAAAAACCAGATTAATTTTGCATTACCAATTCACCTTTGATTTTAGAATAAAATTATTTAATTGCTTTGTGATTCAGCCAGAAAATAAGAAAATAGAGATGAGAGTAGATAGAATAAAAGCTTTCAAACAGACGCTTGTATTTTAAAGATGGCTTATTCACAGAAATAGAAGACAAATGTGAAATATGGGGTAAAATAAAGACAAAATCTGATATAGGGCAGTGATAGCATAGAAAAAAAAGTGAAAATATCTTTGATCCTATTTTCCTGATCTCTGTAGTAACATGTCTTAAAAGCAACTTCTCTAAGACTCCTTGGACTATTTTCTGGCAGCAGATTTCATAAAAACATGAGTGGAAAATTAAATTAAAGGTTGATTTTTTGCCATTGTGTACAGAAAAACAAACCTCACCTGTAAATAAGACCACATATTTCTCACTGCTACAGCAATCATTTTGATTTTTTTTTAACTGAAAAAATACAATATGGAAAAAATCTTTTTAGTCATGTTATGCTGTTTATCAAAAAGAATGAGTGATGTTAGAGAAGGAAGGAAGAGCAGAACAAATAGGTTCTATACAGGTGTGCATGTTTTCAGTGGCTCTGTCAGTCACATTTGTTCAATCTGATCTGAAGAAAATAAACCCATTAAACTCTCAGTGGAAAGAGTAACTTTTCTGATCCTTAAGTGAACAGCAAATACATACCTCCCAGGGAAGCTGGACAGTACTTTACAGCAAGAGCAGCAAATTTGCACAAGTAAGAAGCCCAACATGGTTTCTCCCTGGACTTCAGAGGCATTTCTCTGACATCTATCCCCAAGCTAGAAATTATTCAGACATTAAATGTGCAAAAGAAAATGAACGTATCATATTTTGAAGTCTTTTGGGACCCCTCTTCTCTCTGTCAGGAATCAGTGACATCCTACCACATTTCACCTATGCCTGCCTAATTAACAGGTACCTTTCTTTTCAAGATCAGCCTGTCATCATGCCGTGTCAATGCCATTTTCTCTCTCTCCTTTCTCTTTCTCCTTTCTTTCTCTCCTTTTCCTTTCTTTCTCTCTTTCTTCCTCTCTTTCTCTCTTTCCTCTGCTTTTTTTTTTGGTAGGGAGATTATCTTTATGGTTTAGTATTAATAGCAGTTTAGATGAGCAGGAATAAGCATACATTATTCAGAATGAGTGGCTTCACCCAGATACCATTGCACTGGTTCATTACAATCTGAAAATTACCTTCACTCATATAACTGTGTCATCAAAATTATAGCATCTAAACTAATAACTTAAAAAAACGTACAGAACAGATTAGTCTTACATTCTCTTCACCCCTCAGTCAAATAGCCACAATAAACAACATCTTGTGCTAAATGTGCCACCTAAGATCTTTGTACATTTTCCTTGTTCCCTCTCTGGCTATGTTTTTCTTGTCTTTTTCTGTTTGAACTCTGTCAACTCTGAAGAAAAAGAACATCTCAATCTGAACTGCAAAAGCTGTGGAAGGGCATTGAAGCAAGACTTCATCACCCATGAACTGGCAGTGAGGGATGTACACTGCATACTTAATAGCACCTGCAGAGCTCCAGATTGATCACCTCCATGGCAAGTGCTGTACAAACATGTTATAAAGGAAGACAGTCCCTTTCCCACAGAAGGTTCAGCTGAAAGTCTCTCCTTGTTCACTTTCCTATGCCCACTACAATTACTACTACTGCTCTTTTTCCTATTCCCGGTTGACTTTCCTCTCCTCTCTTCTCAGGCTCCTTATGAAAAGGAAACAATCCTTTCAGACAACTTTGTTCTACTTCTTGGTCCATTTCAAGTGCCTCAGTATGGAGCCATGTACTCGTTTGAAATCAAAACACTGGGAGATCGCAAGTCAGAATTATAATTTAATAGGAAAGAAAAAAAAAGTTAAAATAAATAAATGCAGTAGTACAAGAGTAATGACAAAGTCAGAATACAACCTGACACTCTATGGTGGTAGCAGTCCAAGCAAAGCAGTTCTGTTGAAGCGACGATCCTGTAGAAAGAAAGGGTCTGAAGAACCAACGGTAGCTCTTGTCCTCTGGGAGTCCAGTAGGTAAGTGCTGCTGTGGTGTTCAGAATCTCAGCTTATATCCAGGATGGAATTAGTTGGTTTCTCCCTCTGGGTGGAGCATCTCACAATGAGATGGTGAGTCATGTGATAAGGCACTGATGGGCCCATTAACAGGAGGTAGTCCCTGGGGGGGAGTTATCTCTGAGTCATGGGGGGAGGCACTGACGACCCATTAAAAGAAGATAGTGCAGAGGGAGGAGGCAAGGAAAAAAAAAAACACTGCTTCACCTGGTTTCAACAGCTCACAAAGATGGTAACAGAATATACTTCAACCCAGGACAAGCCAGAATGTTTTGTTCAGGCATCACCACAGCAAACTTCAGCTCGACATAAGGAGGGTAGGGTGTGGGAAAATGTGTCTATGGGATTTGGTGTAGCTGATGTCACCCTCTGAAAGTTATTAATGCGTGATCACGTAATGAGCCAAAAAAACAAAGAAATCAAGAAACAGGACACAGGTTAGACAATCAGGAAAGAGGCAGCACGTAGGTTATACCTACATTGCAATTTTAATCATATTGTGATAGCTGTGAGTAAAAACAAAGATAAACTCTACCCACAAGTCATGCAAGATGCAATTGCTGCAGCAATGAAAACTAACGTGTTTTTTTTTTTTCTTTTCTCAGAAAGGACAAATTATTAATGAGTCTTTGATGAGTGCTTTTAGCAATGAAGCCCCTTTTGGCCTTGTTGAGTAGAATTGCTCTGGAATTGTAGCTTTACACCTTGCAAAGAACAGTGAAGGAATGAATTTTGAAGAACTTGTTCAGTACCTCTGTGGGAAAATTTTGGAGGATAAGACACATTGATATTTTTAGTGGTAAAAACTTCTAATCAGTTCTTTAATCCCAGAGTTAGCAGCTAAAACCTCCAGCTTTCAGGAAGTGAAAGAAAGAGCTGGAGGCTTGGTTTTGGGTTTACAAATGCTTTCCCATTGAGATTACTGGGGAAAAAGTAGAGAAGTATTTTAAGGATTTGAGCCTTTGCTGGTTTGCTGGTTTTATGCTAAATTCAGGGAACTGCCTTAAAAACATGATGAGTTTACTGACTCCTGGAAATATTGCACACTAACATGTGAGTGAACAAATGCAATATATTGCCTCACATGGTCAATTTATATTGTTAAAGGTAGTACAGCTTTAATCTGTAGTCTTTAGTCTTCATCTCCTTGATCCCCAAGATTGGCCACTGACAATAGTTTCCATGTCAGAGTAAAATCACTGCAAAGAACAGACTTGGAAGTAGAATTGTGAATTAGCATGCAGAATGACCCAGACAAGGTCAGTTACAGCAGGAATATTTTGCAGGAAGGAACAAGGATACCAAACAGCTCATGTTGAGGTACTGTGATATTACAGCAGCATACAAAAAGAGAACAGGTAGAGGGAAAAGAGGGGATTTAAGAAATGCTTCTCTTCTCTCCTTGTGTTAGCTTCAGAACTCTTTACGATGAAGGTTTCACAGAATAAGAGTATTTGGATTTGGAAGGGACCCACAAGGATCATCAAGTCCAGCTCTGTATCAGAATAAAAATTTAATACAACTTTTTTGTATAAAAAGATAATATATTTTGCCTAATTTTTCCACTTCACTGTTCATTTTTGTAGAACTAGGAGCTAATATGTTCATGAGTAAATTTGTTGTTTCCTTAAGATCACAAATATTATTTTGAAGAAATTGTGTTCCTGTAGCCAGACTCCAAGTCCTCCACATATACCTGCTGTTCAGGCACCTGTAAATTTGGTTTTCTAAGCATGTTTATTGTGTGGAGCTGAATATGTCATCAAGTGTCTCTTTCAGTAAAATGATGGTTTTTACTGAGCCTGCATTTCCCTCTATTTTTTAGTGTACTATGATGTTCATTTTTATAAGCACAGCATGTACCATTATGGCATCATCCATTGGGGAAAAAAAGAAAAAAAGCAGCAGGACAAATTGTACTTCAGTCAATGGTTTTGACCGGGTGAAAAAAAAAAACAAACCTGGGAACCTTTGGAAACTGTGGAAGTGTGTTAATTTATGTTTTATATTGTATTGATTTGCAAATGGTTCGTTCCCAGTTCTCCCTCTCACCTGGTTTCCAGGTGGGCTCTCCCAGACCTTCCTCTCCTTTCCCCAAACAATCTCACCACCCCCACGCCCCCTTGTCCCTGCTGCCCCTTCCGAGGAAACCCCGTAGATTCCCCTTGATTGGCTGCTCCCTGGGAAAAACCCACCATTATAGTCCCAGTTGGCCCTTTCATATGTCATGTAACCCTTTGGGCTCCCTGACTGGATGGGCGGGGCCACACCCCGGGGGATTTCCCAAGGAAAGCAGACGACGTTTTCACTTGGAAGCTGACCTTTGAGAAATAAACATCTGTCTCCCAAGTCACTCTGCCTCTGGTTCCTTTTGTGGAAACAAAGCATTGCATGCTGGCAGAACCCAGCCTGATATCTCCCTGCTAACTGAGCAAGGAGAGACCAGGCAAAACCTGTGGACAGTGCCTGCAGCAAGAGCCCCCTGGGAAAGCTAGCCGGAATTTGGGGGCTCCACCTCCACAGGAAACCTTTCCATACTGGAAAGAAGTTCCTGGGATACCAGTGCATCTCTAAAGGAAGACAACCTGGCTCACAAAACAAGCATGTTGTATGTTACCTATTAGTGTATTCTAGGCAAAATTATCTTGAAATATCGTTCTGAATATCAAATTTTGAAGCACCATCAAAAGAAAGACACTTAACTTCTGTCTAATTGCTTGATATGAAAGCAGAAATTGGATGAAAGATCTTTAAAAAAGAACTTCCATTCTGCGTTGCCATACTAGAACTGAAAAGAAGTTTTGGAAGTGATTCTTATCTGCTCTTTGATAAAAGGAAATTGATTGTGACTTATAATATACTGTCCCAAACTCGGTATTGTGACTCCTGTGCTAAGAAAAGCAATGTCCTGATGGCAGCATCTTTTACCTATCAAGAGAAAGAATAATTTCTTCACTGTATAGAAATCAAACCTTGAGGAACAGTTCCAGTTAAAAGCCTTACTGGCTTTGGGAGCAACTCCCTAGTAACCCATATAGTATTGCTTTAACCTTTAAAAACTGCTTTAAACCTTTTAAAGTCAGATTGAGTCAAGTACTTCAGAATATATTTTAAAGAAAAATACTACTTAGGTAAAGGAATGAAAAAGATGCAATTAAGTTAACAGTAAGTCTTCTATCTGGAATTCCTTTTTCTTTTATTTTTGGGAACTGTAAGACTGTAGAGGAGTTGACTTGCTCAATTCTTATTTCCTCCAGCTCTCATCTAAAATTAGAAATAAAAAGTGGAATATGCCAGTTGATGTTTCTGATAAGGTAGGGAAACATAGAATTTTATGTAAGGACACAGTTTTAAACTTTGAGGGGAGCAGCAATCCTTCTGTTATTGTCTCAGGGCCTTAATTCTGTAGTATTTCTTGCCCTCTACTATCAGTGGGGGAATAGGAGAGTCTTTAGGAATTACCTCAGCTCCAGCTTCAGCTCTTTCTCAGGGGAAACCACACTGTGACTTTTCTGACAACGCCAAGAGTGTAGCAGAGGGCGAGTTCCACAGCTACTGCTACGCTATAAATACACTGTATTACTCAGTTGATGGGATACTTTTCCAGTAAGGTAAGAACTAATCATGGTGTTTAAATGCCACTGTCACCTGAAGAATATATAAAAGTCTATGGATAATGGACATAGTTTAGGAACTAATAGAGTAACATATACAACCGGGAGTCCTTACTTTTTTGTATATGGAAGGAGGTATTTTATTAATTGTAGTGAAAATTACAGATTTTGCAGTCTTCTCTGAAGCAAGAAACATGGCCTTAAGCTAAATCAAGAGGTCTTCTGAACATTTTGGCAGTACATTTCTACTGAAACAACTAGATGCAGTTAATTGGCAAGCACATGCTACCATAGCAAGAAACTTTGTAATCACTCTCATGCTTAGAGGATGAACTGCTGCTGTAAGGCAGGCCCCAGAGCACAGAATCACAAAGCACGTGTATTCACTGACTTGAAACTATTCTTTTTTTTTATAAGGCCTTTGCATAATTTGTGCTGTTGGGAGTAGGTGAACCTGTTTTGTATAAGAACACTGTGCTTTGTCTTAATTATAATTTTGCATTCTGGTCATGGGAGAGAATATGGAGTAAAGCTGAGAAATCTGTGCAGTAGCTTCTTGAGAAATAGAAGTTATGAAAGGATTGACTGTCTTCAAATTACTTTCACAGCACCACTCAAAATGCTAAATCATCACTCAGACAACAGTTAAGTACCCAGTACTCCACAGCCGAAAATTAAGACACAGAAACTTATTTCTCTGTGTCAACTGAAACTTTTACTGCCAACAAGTACGTGCTAGTGATCTATTGACAGATCTTTGCAAGAAAGTAATCCATGAACAATACTTGATTTCCACTGATCCTGGCCTGAAGTGCTACACTACTTTTATTGTCAGGCCTTATGATTAGAGAATAAAAGAAGTAGCAGGTCAGAAAATAGCTTTTTTCTCAAAGAGTCAGAGAGACTGGGAAATTGTGAAGGGGTTTTCTCACAGCAAATATCAACTTCAGCAAAGAGAGGAAATAATGATGAACCTGAAACATCACAAGGATACGTTAAAGGAGTTGCACTGGAAATCTGTGTCCTCTTCCTTTGGGAGTCATCTTCCCCAGATTACTTCCCATGGATTATTTCCCTCTTTCCTCTTTCCAGTGTCTCGGGGCCAGAGAAAATATTCTATAGAAGAGAGTGGGTGTACTGAAACAGTTGAACTAAAACTCCTCTGTAGCACAGTGACAGCTTATTCAATTCTGCTATGGGTTTGGATGTTCTAGTTTTTGGCAAAGCCTTTGGAAAGCAGATGCTTTCATATTTTGCTTCAAAGCATTTCCACAGAACATTTTTTCCTTCCTTTATTAGAAAGTGACAAGTATGCTAAATTCGTTATCAGAATTTACTTTATTCAGAACATAATTTACTCTTTTCCTTAAAATTCACTAAAAATGCTGTATTTTCTGGGGTAAATTTCTATTTCATGTTAACTTTATTTTCTGGCTTACATTTCTCAAGTTGATACATTTTTATATATAAAATGTCTATCTGGTTAAATATTCTTATTTATATAATTGTAAAAAATAACAGCAGATGGAATCCTCTTGCTGTTTGCAAACAACGTTTGATGACGAATGCACAACATTGTCATCCAAAATTGCTGTTTATGGTGAACTGCAGCCTTTAATAAGAACTTGCTGTGTATGTTGAACAGTATCCCAGATTTCTGTAAAATGCTTCAAAAAACTTGTCATGCAGATTTCTCTCCCTCCAGGAAAAGACAACTTAATGCCTCCTCTATGTTTACCTCTTGGATTTTTCAGTGGAGGCATGCATGTGTATATACATGCTAGAAGGTTTTTATGAATTGCACAGTTATTCTTATTTCCCCCTATACACAGAGTAAAAAGCTCCTTTCAGCCTGACTGAATTTTAATTCTGTTTCAGAGAATAACAGAACAGAAAGCATCAGTCAGACTCTGAGAGATCATGTTGTGGGTGTCCTGTATAATCTGTGTGGCTGTGGGCACCACAGTCTAGACTTAATTAACCCTTAGAACAACCTGATTTGTCTCCCATAACCTTGCTTTTGGTGTTTGGAGGATTTTATCAACTCTAAACTCCTCAGGACAGAGTTTTCCGTGCTGTGCATGCACCTCCAGCTGTTTGTATCCAACAATTTTTTTGTGAAAGCTTCAGACCAGCATGGCACAGTTGTTTATAAGATGATGATTAGGGGGAAATACGTTTAGTTCACTTGAAAGAATAAATCTGCAAATATTTTTAAGAACCACCAGCAGTGTCCTTTCCTTCTCTCAATCCACCAAACCCCATGTTTTAGTGCCAGCACTTGAGGTGGTGAATCATTACCTGCAAATGTTCTCTTTATTTCCATAAAAAACAACCGACTTTTAGCCTTGTCAAAAGCCTCTGAAAAAGACTTTTTGAGCATGAGCCAAAAAGCTTTTTCATGAGGGCACCAGATTTCTCCAGATATGATGAGCATTCATTACACCCTGGCCTATTTGATAACATTTGTCTTTATGATCACACTGGTTCAAACTATCCAGTCTTGTGTGACAATGGTCCAGATATTTAAGCCCTGGTGGGGGTGGGGAGCCAAGGTGGAAGCAGCTTTCGACATTGTGGGTTAGGATGTCACCTCTGCTTTCCACCCTTTAGCCCTAAGGAGGAGAGACAGATATGAGCTCAACCTACAAGACCGTTGTGGAGGTAGGTGTGGCACATAAGGGTACTAGGGCAGAGACATGAAGATACTAGAAACTGGAGATGAAAAGAGAGGAGTGGGGTGGTTACAGAGATAAGATGACATGAATTAGATCCCTACTGCATAGGGAAGGGAAGCTAAAGCTGAGATTTTGTGACTAACTTCAATTATTTGTTTCTATTTTTTCCTCTCACTGTAATGATCATTAAAATGTGTGATGGTGTCCTGAACACTTACTTTACATAACTGCAGCCTCTAATTCATCTCCTACTCCAATTAGAGGCAGTTTCAGCCTCTTGAGAACATCTCTAGAAATTTCCTTTTCACAGCAACAGAACTCTTCTTTTGTGTCACCTAATAGCCTTGTTCCTTGGACAATAAGCTGAGCCAGCATTGCATCACTTGGTAGCATATTTTGAGCTCAGCTGCTCTATCCAGGAAAGTAGAAACAAAGTATTCTGAATATGATAGATGATAGTTTAGCTTCCTTTAAAATGTGGGGTCAGCTAGGATTTTTTTTCATTGAAACAACTACAAGTACATTTCTAATTTCATGCCAAAGGTGCTGTTTCCTTCTTGGCTTAAATGGATATACATTTTTTTAATTATTATACAGAGAAAGATTGAGCTGTACAGACTACTTCCCTACAACATCATCTCTCCCATCTCTTTCCACTATTTTGTGAGGTTGTTCTTTCCATGTTTGGAATTAATCCAAGTTTGTGTGTGCATTTCTGCTATATTTGGCAGGGGAGATAAGAAGAGGTTGTGCCCTCTATGTAAGTGACCAGCTGGATCTCTGTCAGGGGCTGGATGACAAACTGATGGAGAGTTTATCTGTCTGAATTAAAGGGAAGGCAGGGACAGGTGACTCTCAGCAAGAAAGACAGAGTGGATGAGGCCCTCTATGGACAGATAGGAGCAGACACATTCACAAGCCCTGGTCCTCAGTGGGGGACTTCAACCACCCCAATATCTGTTGGAGGGAAAAATGGCAAGGCATAAGCAATCCAGGAGATCCTTGGAAGATGTTGATCATAACTTCCTTCTCCAAGTGAGACAGGAGACATCAAGGAAGGGTACTCTGATGGACTTTATTCTTAAAAACAAGGGGCTGGTGGGGAATGTAGTCCTCCAAGGCAGCCTTATCTTCAGTGACTGTAAAATGATGGAATTTGAGGTGGTTAGGGCAGGAAGGAGGGCACACAACAAGCTCTCTGCCCTGCCCTTCAGAAGCACAGGCTTTGGCCTCTTTAGGGATTTTCTTGGTAAAGAACCATGGAATAGAGCATTGTAGGAAAGAAGAGCCAAAGAAAGCTGGCTGGTATTCAAGGATCACCTCCTAGGAACTCAGGAGCAATGGATCTCAAGAAAAAAGAAGTCGAGTAAAAATAATCAGGAGGTCTATTTGGATAAACAAGGAGCTTCTGAACAAACTCAGACATGGAAAGGAAGCTTACAGAGGGTGGAAGCCAGGACAAGTAGCCTGGGAGGAATACAGAGAGGTTGTCCAAAGAGCCAGGGATTGTGTTAGGAAAGTTAAAGATTCAATAGAATTAAACCAGCCCAAGGAGGTCAAGGGCAAAAAAGCTTCTAGATGTATGTTGGTGATAACAACAAGATTAGGGAAATGAGGGGCCTCTTTGGAGGGAAACAAGAGACCTGGTAACCCAGGATAAGAAGTAGCTTGAGGTAGTCAATGACTTTTTTTGTCCTTGTCTCCACCAGCAAATACTCCAGCCATACTGCCCAAGATGCAGAAGGTAGAGGAAGGAACTGGAAGAATGAGGAACCACCTACTGTAGGAGAAGATCAGATTTGAGAAGATCTAAGGAACCTTAGAAAACCTTTCAAAATATCTACAGTGCCAAACTATAGGACCTGATGAGATGCATCATTACCAGGTCCTGAGGGAACTGGCAGATAAGTACCTAAACTACTTTCCATCCTATTTGAGAAGTTGTAGTAGTCTGGTGAAGTTCCTATGGACTGGAAAAAGGGGAAATATAACCTCCATTTTAGGAAGAGTGTCATAGTGCCCACCTCATACACCCTAGCCCAGCCGGTTGGGGCACCACGGCAAGTGTGGGCCGCTCCCAGGTGTCTGCTAGGTGTCTCGAGCAGTGCAGCCCTAGGGGTGTGGCTTTTGGTGCCCTGGCGGAGGCATGTAAACACTCGATGAGGGTGCAGACAAAGGCAGCGGAGAGAGGCCTTCAGCCCATGAATTCCAAAGGTACCTTTATTTCCCCAGGAGGGTGACAAACCGAAGGCGTTTACACAGACAATACATGAACTTATATATGAGGGTGGAATTAACATAAAGATATAATTCTAACCAAAGAGGGGAAACTAAGGGAGGGATAATGGATGGAACATAGGTTAAGACAACCAATGAGGTATATAATGGGTGTAGTACATAATGTGACAACCAACCAAATACGAAATAGTACATAATAGACACAGAAGGTTCTGGTAACAGGGGTAGGGTTTACAGGGATTGACAGATAAAGGGTTAGGAGAAAGGGAGGAACAATTCCATGTAAGGAAGGTTCAGGGGAGTGGGCAATATAGGAACAGACTACTTGGAAATAGATATAGGGAAAATTAGGAACTGTTTATGGCTTAGGGGCAAAGGGGTAACTAAATGTATTTTTAATGAAAAAAACATAAAACCACACTGCAACAAAGAGAAAAAAGGAAGACCAAATGAACTACAGGCCAGCCACTTTCTTCTCTGTGACTTACAAGGTCATGGAGCAGATCCTCCTGGAATATATGCTAAAACATATTGAAAGCAAAGGAATTATTTGTGACAGCCAACATGACTTCACTAAGGGCAAGTCATGCTCAACAAATTTGTTGGCCTTCTAGGATGGAACTACAACACTGGGGGATGAAGTGTGAGAGTCTCAAACAGTCAGCCATTTGCAAAAGCAGTAGGTGCTTTGCTGATGTGCAAGGTCACAACCCAGGTGCAGAGGAGGTGTACGCCTAGCACTGGAGCTTACAAGCTAGGTTTTGAGCCAGATAAGGGAGGCGTTAGATAAAAAGCAGATCCTGCAAGGTAGGATGGTGTTTTTTATTATATCAAGGTCCTTCCTTACACAATTGGCTTAGCTGTCAAACTCTCCCCCACCCCAGGAAGGTCACATTTACAAACAACATTCACATTCACACATAGGCCTGAGGGTATTCATCCTTTCTGATTGAGCATAACTGGCTCAGCATGCTGATGTGAGAGGCAGGTCATCATCAAAGATGCCCAAAGTGCCCCCAGACTCATTTCTGGGGCTTTCCACCAGAGGACTGCACGTGATCCATGGTGTTGCAACAGATCCACAGTGCTGCAAAAGACAGTGTAAAACCCCCCCACAGGGGAGGTGCTTGGGCATTCCAACTAAACCTAAATGTGTATTAACCTATTGAACTTTGTGTTTCATGGCTCTCCCTCATGCCCCATGTAGCAAGACTGTGACTATCATTGGACCAGACAGCAAAGTTGCAACAATCAAATCTTGTTGCTGGATCCACAGGTGGTGATATCTTTACACTCTAATCCCTTTTTTCTCTTTCTTTCTTTTCCTTATACATTTTCTCAAGTGTTAGTTTTATGCTTTTATATTGTGATATACTACTATAGATAATAATAATCAAAATGGCTACATGCCTCCTTTCCATTGCAAACAAATTGTTCTAAAATAAATCTTACCTATATATATATATCTTTAGGAACATCTATTATTCAGTGTCATTTCACTCTAATCTGCCCCAAGGGGTCTATTAACAAGGACTTTAGTTATCCTCCCCTTCAAGGGCAGGTTGTAACATAAGGGAAGGACAACTGATGTCATCACAAACAGAGAAGGATTTATTATCAAGGCCTATAGTGATAGGTCAAGGGGTAATTGCTTTGAACTAAAATTTGATTTTGATTAGATAGCAAGAAGAAATTCTTCACTCAAGGAACTAGTAACCCAGAAAAGTTGTGGACTTCTGTTTCTGTGTCTGTGCCTGGCAGTGTTCAAGGCTAGGTTGGATGAGGCCTTGTGCAACATGGGCTCATGGAAGGTGTCTCTGTCCATGGCAGGGGGTTGGAACTAGCTGATCTTTAATGCCCCTTCCAACTCAAATCACTCTATAATTCAATGATTCCTTGTTAGGAACTGTCAGCTTTATTTACTTGCATACACCATTCTTCTGTCTATTTCATTTGCTTTTTAGAGCCCCTAAGTATTCCTTAGCTGGTTTGGTTTGTTTTTTTTTCACTTGGTACATGCTTTTTCCTTGGTTCTTTATGAAGGAAAGAATTAATCTATCTGTGTTTCCTTCCAGTGCCTGAAGCCAAGCAAATTCTCCTGCTGACTTGATTCTTTTATACTGCATTTTTGAGTCTTTAGTGGCTTGCAGTCTCAGCCTGCTTCTGCACCTTTTCATTTAACTTGAGTATTTTCACTGGTCTTATTTGTTCTTCTCTGTCTCCTCGTATTTCAAGTGCATGTATATTGACTAACACAAAATATAGTTTTCTCCATGTTTGATTGCTTCTTTTGGCTACTTCTCTGTGTGTTTTTGTTTATGTGTCCCATTTTCAAGCACGCATTTCTAGGGAAATAGTGTTTCTATAATATCCATCAGTAACATTCATTATCGTATTTAATCTTAAACACTGAGTTTAAATAGCCAAAAAGATTTTATTTTGTCCCCAGATGAAATGGGGAAACTGTTCTGGAAATGGTAAACCAAACTTTTTTGATGTTTGTATACTAAACTAAAAGTTTGATAGCTGCTGCTGTCCCTCCTGGGGGTGCGCCCTGGCTAGCTGGGGAGGCCAGACGCAGCAGCAGGCCAACCACTCCCAAGCCTGCGTGGATGGGAGCAGGAGGCTCCGCGGGTTCTGTCTTGAGGCCCTTTGTGTGGGAAGCAAGCTACAACCAAGGAAGAGAAGGACTCTGGGCTGAGGTAAACCAGGGAGGGTTTATTCTCTCCTAGCTTTCCTCAGGGGAGAGCCAGCTAGAAGCAAATGCAACAGAATATAAACCCCTGGGGAGGGGCAGCAGTAAACCAATGAGATACAAGCAAAACTGATACATTACTGACAAACAGAACCAGCAAACAATGAGGTGAAAGCAAGGAAGAGATTTAACAAAACAGACCAATGGAGCCCCAGAACTTAAAGAACTTGCTAGAAAAAGGGTAGGAGGGGAAAGGTGATGGACAGGGAAAGGGTGGCCCTGACACTCCTCCTAGGGGGTGGGGAAAGGGATTGATGGGGACCTGGGAGAGTCCAAACCATACAACAGGGGTACATAGACTGAACCATTTATAAGCCTAAAACCTAACAATTGTAAAACTAAAACAGAACCCCGCAGATATCCTGATTTTGTTCCTTCCCATGCAATTTCTCTGCAGTTATATCTTATGTACAGATTGTTTGTGTGCAAATGGCCTAAGTGGAAAGACTCATTTTTCTGGAAAAGTTGATGAAAAGGATTTTTTTTGTAAGTTTACACTTATTATTTATATCAAAGTTGTTCTCTGTTGTATTAGCTTTTCTTTCAAAGTCCTTCCATGTGTAGTAAGGGGAAACTTTTCTTTAGGCAGTTGCAGCATATACTTTGATAAAATTCTGTGGGGTATGTCACTTAAGATTTTAATTGACAGATATATATCTGGTTGTTAGCGATGCTACACCACTCTTGTGAAAAAGCTTTATTTTGTTCCACTGAAGAATACATCCTTAATATTGTGAGTGTTGCTGCTTCGTGTCAATGTAATCGAAATATTGATCAATTTTTTTCTTTTCAGTGTTAGGGAAAAATGTGCAAGTTCTTAAAATGAAAAAATATATTGAATTCCCTTCTTTTCATAGGATCATAGAATGGCTTGTATTGAAAAGGACCTTTAAAGGTTATCTAGTCCAAGTTCATCTAGTCCAGGTCATCCCCATGTCGTGGGACTTCTTCAGTCACATCAGATTTCTCATAGCTCTGTTTAAGCTGACCTGGAATGTTTCAGGGATTGGGCATCTAGAAACTCTCTTGGCAATCTGTTATGCCATAGTTAAAGTGGAAATGCATGTTCCTAGGACAATAAGCCAAGATCAAAAATCAACAAAATTAAGAGAGCAGGTCTTCTGCAGGTACATGATGGATGGTATATCACTGTTCTATCATTCTCCCTTTTTTTTGTCCTTCATACCAATATAGTCTGCCGCATCAGCATTGTCATTACCGCATTACATTTCCTCTAGTTAAGTTCCTTCTCACAATATAGGTACAGAGAAGAATAAGAAAGAAATCCAATCACTTATAAAATGGGCTAGACAACACATTGAAAGGGATTAAATTCCATAATCCCCACATTAATTAGAGGAGTTGGATTTGAGGATGGAGGCAGCATCTTCTCATCTGGTATCTAGCTTATCTGCCTACCAGACGAGAAATTCTGAAATTATACCAGCACTACAAGTGGAAAGTGGAAATACGTTGCTAGAGTCCTTGCTTCCCAGAATCTGAGGATGTTGAGGTTATCCAGTGGAGGGGTCTGGTTAGGATATGACAAGACTAACTGCGTTTCCCTCACAAGCACCTTCCTGCCCCAACATTTCTCTGGTGTAAGGGATAGGGCAGAGCCAGAGGATGCAAATATAACCTGTTACTGAACCCACTGTTGGCACAAGTGTTCAGCGCATGTTTGCTCAGCAGCTACAGATACAGCTACAGAAACAGATAGTGCTGAGGCTTTGAGAAGCTTGTAAGTAAAATGTATTGGCCTGGCTTTTGTTCTGGCAACCCCTAAACGCCACAGTCAGCTATGCTGGGCTTGAAATGGATCCATGAAGATTACATGTAAAACGTGTGTAGGCATGCAATGTCCAGGTCAGTGTGCCTCCAGGAATTCTGAGGACAACAGCCCTATATGAGGCATAGTCCTGTTTTGTTCACTATTTCTAACACCTGTCCTCTAACCTTCCAGATAGCCTAGTGTAAACATATATATGGATCTCAGTGGCTGCATTAGGACTGTAAAGGCACTGTGCACATTTGTATTTCCCAACCTTAAGTGCTTAAATATGCAACCTAGCCCTTAAATTTGATTATTCTTTATGTAGAAGTATGCGCTATATTCTTTTGTCTACTTCCCTTCAGCACTACTGCAATGAACAAAACCCAAAATTCTACTGACTAAATCTTATTTAAAAAAAAAAAAAAAAAAGAAGAAGAAAAAACTGAGCATAAACTTTAGGACTGAGGTGGTATCTTTACAGTTAATAAAAATTTTCAGTGCTAAGTGCCTAGTTTTCATAAAGTCTAGGTTTCATTTCTGTTCTATAATTTTATATGTTTATAAAAAGATGTGCAGAGGTAAAATAATTTCACCATTAATTTGAATTTTAAAATACCTTGATTTTTAAAAAATGTTAGTATCTTGATAATGAGATTGGAGTTTGGGGGGAGCATTGTTTGTTTCTGGGGTGTTGGTTTCTGCTTTTGTTTCTGGGGTGATTTTTTGGTTGGTCAGTTGGATTTTTCGTTTTGCTTTGCTTAGCTAGCTGCTGCCAAATACTAATGTAATTTCTTAGATTTTAAAAGAAATAACAAACTTATGGTAATTTTAACTTTGTATAGTGGGAAAAATTTCACTTGGGGGGCATATGTCTACCATTTGGCTCAAGACACAGCAATTCATAATTCCTGGAGGGAAAGCAAGCTGCTGTTTCAATAACATGGATTCAAAGGGTTTCATCTCCAGAATCATCTCTGAGGGCATGAAATATTTTTCATTTAAATTTTAAACCTTGTTCATAATCAAATAAAATCTGTAAGAGGGTTTTTTCACTCTGATTTCTTAAGATTTCTTTTCCCCTTCAGTGGGTTTTAAATATCTGTTAACAATAAATTACATATTTGTGACCCAGGAAGAGCTAAGGTCTTAGAAAATACAGTGAATGCATGTGCATCCACATGTGTTTTTGTGTGCACATGTGCCTACATGTGGTTGTAATGATTGGATTGAGACTGCATGAATAGGTAAGACTCTATTTGCTAGCTCTTTGACAAAGAATATCAAGGCCATGTTTATCTTGTGTTAGGCAATATCTTAGCTAAGGTGACTTGGTTATTCCTAATGAGGATGTCTGTGCTGGTCTCTCCATCAGAAAACATCCTAACAGCCTTCCCAGTGAGAGCCACTGGATTCAATGCTGATGTCCAAAGTGATCAGCCTTGACAATTTTTCTGCACTGTTTGAACTGGCACCTGGCAGCCCTGCATCTTGCCTGCTGGAAATCCAGAGACCCATGGGATTTCACCAGCAGCCCTAATGAGGGGAGGGATTGGGAGTAATCTCCTCAGATTTTATTCATTATCCTTTTTGGCCATCACCCAGAAGTCCAGGTATCTTATGTCTCTTGCTACTGATCTTGCAACTCTCCCTTTTCTTCTTTACCTGCTGGTTTCTATGGATTCCCAATCAACGTGTAGAGACAATGTTTACTGTTAAGGGTCAAAAAAATAGATGAGTGACCTGGCTGCAGAAACTTCTTCAGAAAATTCACATATTAGTGATTTGTTTCAAGATTTAGTCCTTTAAGAATTTACTCCTCAATATCCTTCTGCTGTCACAAACCACTGAAAGAGTGGAATCTGCTGGTTTTTTCTTGGTAAGAAAAGCTTTGCTGGACCTCACCTCATTTTTCATTTTAAATGACACAGTGATT
>WEZZ01030439.1:27439-38596 GCA_013400585.1 Chloropsis cyanopogon
TGTACCTCTGCTCATTTTTCATTTTAAATGACACAGTCATTGGAAGCCCAGAAGCATAAATTCCCTGAGGAGATGTGCAAAAAAATATATATTTTTTTTAAGCTAAACTTGGCAGTGACGGTTCAGAAAGGCCTTAAGCTGCCTTGTGAGAATCCATCTCTTTTACAGAAAATGATGACAAGGGACTCACTTTTTAAAAGGTCAGATCTTTGGGATGAGAGATAGGGTATTGTGTGAGATAGAGAGCTGTGACATCCAGGAGGCACTAGGATTAATGCGTTCTACATCATGACTCATAATAATCATATTTAGTGTAAATGGTAAATACATTTTCTCCTCAGAGCTTGTGCCACAATTTGATATAAGCTTTTCACTTGGGGAATATAGTGTCAGAGCAGGAATTTGGAGAGTTTAAAGGCTTCTGACAACTTTCAGTTTGGAAATCAGTAACAAGAGACATAAAAACAGTGATGTTAAAAACGACACTAAGAAATAGCTTAACCTTTTGATCTTGAAATGTTTATGTGGATTTTATTTTTTTATATAAACTTACACAATTTTACACATATGCAATAATAAACTCCTGTGAAATATAACTCTCATGCTAAGAATTCAAAATACATTTTTTTCCTTAGGAAAATAATAAACAAAGAATATAAACATATTAAATGTTCCTCCATCTTCTATTGGTGTTACTCTGATAAATGATACCCTTAAAAAGATCTGCTTTTGACATCAGCATGAATTTCTTGACAAGAAGACCTGAAATGAGATATTTCTGGGGTTTTTTTTCAAGCAAATAACGTGCAAGCTACAGCCTACCTGAATTCTAATGAAAGCATGAATGAATAGAACTATAACCTTTCCTCTACACCAGGATGCCTGAAAACTAAAACCCAAATCTTCAATTAATATGTACATGCTTACGCACCACTCTGTGCACCACTACAGTTTGCAGAGTTGCCAACTCTCAATAAACTTTGAGTGTCATGACATTTAATATCAATATTAAAATATCAGCTGACAACCTGGGTTTTCTTAGAAATAAACAAATGAACTTGTTGTTGAAGAGACTAATTTAGAATTAAGACTCTAAAAGTCACAGCATTCAGGGCATAGACTGAAGACATTTCTGCAGCCGTATAAGCACCTATTTTCTCATCTCATAACACTGACTTTTGATGAGATTAAATAAAAATCAGTATCCAGTACTTAATTTCTGTGTCTAAAATAAGGCAGTGTTGAATTGGTATTAGTGCTTGCCTAATCTTTTTTTTCAGATCCATAAAAGTTCTCATGCAGTTTCTTTAGTAAGGGCTCATTTTTGTGCAGCTGATGTCACATATAGCCAGCCTCCCACCAGAGTTATGAATTTCAGGGACAACATATATATGTGTTGTATTCCTTTGAAATCTGCCCTAAGCCAGAAGGGAGTCTTGATGAAGTCCTAATTAATCCAGATGTCAAAGTAGGTATGACTGTAGGCTAATTACAAATGCTGTTTGCATATTTGTTAAAAGCTGTCAAAATGACTGAGTTTCTTTATTGTATTTATTAAATTGTGCTCAACAAGTTCTTCTGCAAATTCTCTCCACTGGTTTGGGCTTTCTCTTCAGTCTTTTCTTTTGCATCCTGTTCTTTAGAGAAGGTTTTCATCACATTCTTTTGGGTTATTTAAATTTTTCAAATTCAAGTTCAGTTTTGGATGTTATACTTCTGTAACATTCTTGACATGGTGAGTGACGGGACCTGTAAGCAAAGCTCTCCTCTGTCATGCAAAAATGCTTTCCTAGGGCCAGGTTGACTTCTGGAATTTATTGTGTATGCACAGCCTTCTAAGGTGTGTGAATGGCCTTATGAGATTATTCTCTAATTACAAACTGCTTGACAGAATACAAGCTAGTGATCAGGAACTGCCCACTGTAAGATGACTTTTCACTGCTGGAGTGGAAGGAGATGAATGTAAATGAGAACTATTGCAGTATATTTATGGGAAGGTTCAATGACTGTTCTTTGTTATTTCATCTAATATTAATAACCTTCTATCACTAATGTAACCTACTGAGAAGAAAATGTAAGTATAGAACTTATTTGCTTGATGTGTCATGTTTGTAGTGTTATAGAACTGAGTGCTAGCTCCAGGCTCCTCAGAAATAAGTGATTCATACTAAACAAGTTCTGTCTGTGCCTTGTTATTGAGGGAAATAATACTTTTCAAAATTAAAAAAAAAAAAACAACAAAATGTAGGGGGATGGTAGTACCTGGATAAATACTTGACTAACTACCTGCAGGAAAAATCTGTGTGCCAAACAAGGTTAGCCCTTCCCTTAGTACTAGCAGACTGCCTTGCGCAGCCCACTGCTTGGAATGACAACACACTTGTCTCCAAGCGTAGTTGGCATTTCAGGTGTGTCTTTAAGAATTCCTAATACTGAATGATCACAACCTGCAAAAGGACATTTAGTGCTCTTCAAGACCAGAATATATAACCCTAATTTGCCAAAAAAACCGCACTTGGATGTTTTGGTTGGATTAAGTGTTAACTTCTTTTACTTGAAATTAACAACTTGAGAGTGCTTACAAATGAAAAGCCAATTTTGACCCAGTTATTCAAACTGGTACAAGGTTGCTCATGTGGCTAATTAACCTGAAGCTGAGATTGTTGTTTGTGAGCCTGATATAAGACAGCATTTATTAAAGTAAAACTGTAATTTTATTTCAGTGGAACTAGTAGTTTAAGTGCCTCTAAAAAAAGAGCAGCTTTCTTTGCTGAAATACGTCTTTAAATTACAATTTTTGATAGGATACAAATAGCCAAGAATACTGTTTTGGTCATAAGGTCCTTGGTGTATTTTATCTAAATTCTTGATCAAGACACCAAAACTGGTCAAGAAACTGCTCCAGAAGCTCCTCCAGATTAATAATGAATCTACTTTATTCTGGGGAAAAAAAACCCAAAAAACTGCAAGGAGTGCAGAAGTTGAATTTCCATACAGGGCAGACTAAATCTGTGAAGTTCAGTCATTTACACTCCCCTATTATCTGGTCTCTAAACCATGATTTAATGAGCTCTTTATAACTGGGACCACAGCAATCTTGATGTTGAAGTTCTCTGATGCTCCTTAGAAAAGAATACTTGTATTCTCTCAAATAAGTCAGAATGAAAGAAATCTGCATATACTTTGTTCTTTGAAGTCTTGTAAGAATTTAATTAACAAAAATAAACCCTCCCAAAAAAACCCTCAAATTAAAATTCTTGTGAAGTAATTTAATATGTGGACCGCATAGGCAATCTAAATAATGATAACAATTAATCTATGTGTCCAACATATCATTCTTATAGCACTCATGCACTCAGGCTTGTTGAATTTTTTTTTTCCAAGTTTATTTTAAATTACAGATAAGCAGTGAATGATGAAGGGAAAAATTATGTTTAAATGTAGAATTTGTAAAAAACTATGTTTAAATGTAGAATTATGCCATGTCTATAATTTTTTAGGGTAAGAGGTCAAAAGAGTAATTTTTCTATTTTTGTTAAAATCATGTAAGCTACATATTTTAATAGAGAAATAAAAGTTACTGTATATGTATCTACTGGGAAATGGAAAAAAAGGTGGGGATTCCTTGGATTTATGGTAAGAAAAATAAATGGTTTTCTTCCTTTCTGATGGGGTGGGAGGTGGTTAAAGGCATATGGTAGGTGTAAGAACTTGTGACAAGAGTTATGTTATGAATAGTTCTTTAATAGACAGATCAGGTACCCCTTTGGGTGGTTTTTTCTTGGTTCTTGCTCAAGCAGTTCAAATTGTTTTAATTAGTTTCTGTCTTTTTTTCCTGTGTTTTGCATACACAGTCAAAACTAATGAAAAAAAAAAAAACTGTAGAAAAAGTGAAGAACTCATTTTGGATGGAGGCATGAATTTTCTCTTTTTCCCTTCAGGGATAAACAGAGTGGTGCCTCCAATTTTGTAATATTTATGTAAATTTTTAAAAGGATGCTGTTCACGTTTCCTGAGACTATCCCAGCCTACTTCCTTCAGCCACCCCAGCTGTGTAATTACTATGCTTACAAAGTTGCTTCCAAACTGTACTGCTAAGTGCAATCAGATCTCTCTTGATTTTTATTTTTTTTAGCTGAGCTGAAAACTGCAAACAGCTGACTTTCTTAAGAAGAAACAGAAAGGACCAGCCTTCTTATATATCTATCTATCTATCTCTCTACACACCAATGAAAGTGAGCATGTGTGTATGTCTGAGAGAGACTTCTTTTCTTGGAAAGCAGAGATATAGCCATATCCGCAGGGTAAGAAATTTCTATCTTCAGAGTGGAATGGACAGTGTTTTATTAAGGATCTTTTACCGCAGATAGAAAGTATGTCAGTAGTGAGGGGGGATGGAGCCTTAGGTATCTCCCTTGAGCCAGATGTTAACTATGGAGCATAGGATGCCAAGACTGCACCTTATGAAGGTCAGAGAACAGGGAGGGTGAAGGGACTGTGTTGTGGTGGTTAAAAACAGCCTTCCTAAATAAACAGATATCCCATGAAGCTTAATGGCAGCAGAAGAACAGAATCATGGCCCAGGGGCTCTTCAAGTTTTCAGGTTGCAAATTAGCTTTGTACCATGTAGAAAGCAACTTCCCAAACACTGTTGGTTTGATCCATCTTTAACCATCTCCCAGGTCTGCTGCTGCCTCTGACAAAATGAGTCCCTTTTTCTGGGGAGGAATATTCAACACCATGGTGGGGAGGCCAGGGGAGGACCTTGGCTAAGGTGTGACTCCCCCCTCACCAGCTGTTAGCTCACTCCCCAGTGAGGAAGATTTGGCTTGTGGAAATCTAATTTTATTGCCATATAAAATAGATCTGGGTATTGTGAAATAGACAGGCATTAAAACAACCTGCTCCCTCCCTTCACCCTCCCCTGACCCAGTCTTAGCTCTGGGACCGCTGGAACCGGCTGTGTTCAGCATGGGGCAGCTCATCCCCTCTTTTCATGGACACCCCAGCACCCGCCAGCCAGAGCCTGGGCACCCACACCCAGTAGACACATATAACAGGGAAAAATGCATTAATGAGAATTCCCAAATCAAATGTGATAAGCAGGTATGTCAGAAATGGCACACTGCATAGCAGCATAAACTGTGTTAAAATAAATCCCTGGAAGTTACAAGAAAATAACATTAACATTTCATGGCCTTTCCTGAGACGTCCAAGAGACTAACTGAGAAAAGCACATGAAGTGTTCCCTCATTGAAAAAAAAGTCACTAATGATTGGCCTTACGTGATATGGCCAATGAAATAACTTGAAAATTGTTACTTGATATACCTAATAAGTTAAACAAAAATACTCCTCCTGAAATTAAAAAAGGAAGCTCTTCAGATTACCTGAAATCCAAAGTGATACAGAATGCTTATTAATGTAAAGCAAAGGCTTAATAGAATGTTGAGAGGAAAAAAGGCACATAGTAAAGAAAATTAGCTAGAAGAAGCTTTATGAAAAGGGCAGTGGAACTGATAAAAAGATTCTGGCTTATCTCCTCAAGAGAGCTCATCTGAAAGCCATTTGTTGAATAAGAACTAAAAAAGGATGTGTTAAGGGATCCTAGATCTATTAAATCTGTCTTTTAGGATTTCTATACCTATTGTGTCACATCACTTCCAAATAAAGAGTGGATAAAATTGTATTTTAAAATGTGAAACTGCTGTTTGTATAAAAAAATGCAATTACATTAGAGGAGGCAGTCTCAAATGGAACTGAAAATACTTGTGATTTAATAAAACTTTCAGGAAGTTTGCTAAAATTTTAGAAACAGGAAGGCCTTTGAAAATCCTGTGGAAGTGACAGCATCTGATTCATTGGTTTGTTTTCAAACCCACAGCTGAAGTCTTCAAGATGGATGCAAAACACCACTGGCACTGTTTGCCATTTCAATTCTGTTTCATTGAAAGAAAAATGCATGTTTGGAATGGATGAATTTTGAAGACCCTGAGCCCACACTAAATCACACATACTTGCTTGCATAACTGTAACTTTATGACATTATTATTCTAAGACCGCAATTACGTTATGCAGTATTTCTCTGCTGAAAAACAAAATGCTTTTTAGCTATTGTGTGAATACATATATACATATATATATGTGTGTGTGTGTGTATACATATTTATACATTAAGGCCTGTCTCACAAAAAAGTTTGCAGTTCATGAAAGGGTGGTGATCCGGAAATCATGCAAGAAGCCCCAACTGAAAAGTTTTCTAAAAATGTTCAGCTGTAAGATTGAAGATTCTAGTTTCCAATCAGCTGTTGTATATGGATATAAGTGTATGTATAGCTGGGCCTCTTATTGTCAGATTTCCCTTTAAGAGATTAAAATATACACTGCCTAAAGGAATGAAGATTAATGCGCTGTTTGTTACTAAAAATGAGCCAGCCTGTATCATAAAGGTGGAAGATCCAGATAACCTGCTATCTATGATGAATGGAGTCTGCCTATGCTGCTCACAGGGTACTTGTTTTGTCATCGTAACTCATAAGAGGACTTTGACTATGTTGAGTGGCTATTTTTACTGTTTTGAGCTACTTTGAATGATATGAATTCTGTCTGACCTTAGAACACAGAAAAAAATATGCTTTGTATTTTTTCTGAGAAGTATCATTGTGTGTCAAGACAGATTGCGGAAAACTTCAGCTCATTTTGTGTTTTTTTCATAAATACTGTTACCTTCAGAAAAATCACTTAATCTACCATCTATCGCCCATTTTATAAATAGTAATTTCTTGGCTAGCTGGGATCTGGGTGGGTTCTTCCCCAGCCTGGGCTGACCGCAGTGTCCCGGATAGCCGTGTCCCGCCTAGCACGGCCTGTCCTGGCTCCTGGGCCAAGCCTCAGCAGCTCTAGCAGGCACTTAGTGATTTCAAGCTCTTTTGTGAGTTCAGCTCTTAGTGATTTCTCAGCTCTGTGCTCTGCTAGGCGCTCGGCAGATGTGGGAGGAGAGAGGAGAAGATTCCTTTGTCGTTCCACAAAAGTCTTTATTGGCTTCTTCTGCGAAGGGGGACAGGGAGGTATCTTCTGCCCAAGCTGGGCAGATGTGGGGGTTTATATAGGGTATAGGGGTTTTGGAAACTGTCCAGTGCGTAAGGTTCTGGGAAAGTAGCCTATGGTTTTACAGATAGATAAGGAGAAGGAAGAGAGGGGTCTATTGTTTTAAGTCATGATGACTTAGCATTTCTTAGACTGATGACCTCCACGGGGGCCTAGCAGTGCCAGTGGCTGCCACAGTAATTCTCAATTTTAAGAGCATTTTTGAGAACACAATCTATCAGTAGTTTCAAAAAGGATGAGATACAATGATGATAGGAGACAGAAAAATGTTAAAGTAAATATTGTTTAACTTCCTGTTCTTCTTCCTGGGTCATTTTCTGTAGCTATAGAGGTGCTACTTGGAATATTCAACAGAAATACCTTTGTGCAAGGAAGTGATGTGGGTTTGTCATAGGAATTACCAGGCCAGTGTCTACAGTCTGTGATTTGACAGAAGATTGGACTACACTATCCTAAGTGTCTTTCACTTCAAAATTTAGTTGAATTTAGCAGTCTCAGCTGAAAACTGAGCAAAGACCTATTAATATATGAGACGAGACTGTATTCCACACAGCTTTTCTTACTTTGTGTATTTTCTTACTTTCTCCTGACCATTGCCTGGTAGAGAACAAAAAAGGAAGAACAAAATCAAGACAGACAGAATCATAGAACATCCTGAGCTGGAAGGAACTTAAAAGGATCATTGGGCCCAACTCTTTGCCCTGCACAGAACAGCCCCAAATTCTTCTTGAACTGTATCAGGCTTGGTGTTGTGACCAATTCCCTGGGGAGCCCACCACCCTCTGGGGGAAGAACTTTTTCCTTATATCCAAACTAAACCTCCACTAACACAACTTCAGGCCGTTCCCTTGGGGCCTGTCACTGGTCACAGTGAGATCAGTCTCTGCCCCTCCTCTGCTTCTCATGAGTAAGTTGTAGACTGCGATGAAGTCTCCCCTCAGTGTTCTCTTCTCCAGGCTGAACAAGACGAGTGACCTCAGCCACTCCTTTTATGGCTTCCCCTCAAGGCCCTTCACCATCTTCATTGTCCTCCTTTGGATGCTCTCCAATACCTTTAAATCCTTCTTATATTGTGGCACCCAAAACTGCCCCCAGCAGTTTTGGTCTCCCCAGTCCAGAGCAGAGCAGGACAATCCCCTCCCTTGCCCAGCTGGTCATGCTGTGCCTGATGCACCCCAGGACAGGGCTGGCCCTCTGGCTGCCAGGGCACTGCTGAATCACATTCAACTTGCCATGAACCAGGACCCCCAGGTCCCTTTCCACAGTGCTGCTCTTCAGCGTGTCATTTCCCAGCCTGTCCATACATCCAGAGCTGCCCCATCCCAGATGCAGAATCTGGCCCTTGACCTTGTAAACTTCATATGTTTGGTGCTTGCCCAGTCTTTTGATTTTTCCAGGTCTCTCTTCAGGACCTGTCTGCTCTCAAGGGAGTCAACACCTTCTCCCAATGTTGTATCATCTGCGAACTTAGCATACTTTTGAGACCCAAGTCATTTATGAAGATGCTGAAGAGCACAGGGCTGAGGATGGACCCCTGCAGAACCCCACAAGTGACAAGGTCTGATGTGACCCCATTGACTGTAACCCTTTGTGCCCAATGTGTGAGCCAGTTGCTCACACACTGGATGATATGTTTATCCAGGTGTATGCTGGACATTTTTGTCCAGAAAGATCGTGTGAGAGATGATATCAAAAGCTTTACTGAAACCCATAAAGACTACATCAACTGGCTTTGGTCGATCAGCTAGGTGGGTTACATTTCCACAAAAGAAAATCTGACAAGCAGGGCTTTCTATCATGAAGCCATGCTGGCTGTGACCAATGACTGCCTTGTTCTTCAGGTGTTTTTCAATACCTTCCAGAATAATCTTCTCCATAATTTTAGCAGTCACTAAAGTGAGACTCACAAGCCCGTATTTCCAAGCTCATCCTTTTTACCCTCCATGAAAACTGGGACAACATTAACCAGCTTCCAGCCAACTGGGACCTCTCCAGATTCCCAAACCTGTTCAAAAATCATTGCGGAAGGCCTTGCAATGACATCAGGCACCTTTTTGAGTATTCTTGGATGTATTCCATCAGGCCTGACAGGCTTGTAGGGATTCAGCTGGAGCAGCAGGTCTTGCACCCGGGGCTGACTGGGAGTTAATTCTCATAGTCAAGCTCAGGGTACTGGGACCTCCTTAGCCCATCATTGGTATTTAAAGCAGAGGCAAAGAAACTGTTAAACATCTCTGCCTTGTCTAGGTCCCTTTTCTGAGGTGACAATCTTATTCCTGTATGAGACTGATGACAATAGATTCTTTACTGGACTTTTTAAAGCCCTGGCTAAACGTACTAGAGAAGTGTCTTTGGTACTAAAACGTACCAAGGAAGTGTCACTATTTACACCCAAAAACCACTGTAATTGGATTTTTGGGCTTTCAACAATAGTATTGAATAGCTGACTTACCTACATGCCATCAAACTTTCCTTATGCTAAAATAGGTGGACTATTGGAGGCTTAGCCTTAAGGTATTGTATTTGTTGTTAATGCTAAATTTACCATTTGTCCTAGGTCAAGGTATATTCTTTTTACCATCTTTTGTAAAAGGTTGCAAGGCAATACTTAACCAAGTGCCTCTCCTGCCTCTGCACTATCTTATCTTAATGAGCCATTGAGAAAAGCTCCGCCCAGAAGCTATTTTCTGATAGTTGAGCAGTTTGCTTATCTCTCCCACAAACCAATTCCCACTCTGAGAAATATCTTCCCTTAATGGGCCATTGAGAAAAGCTCTGCCCAGGGCGGGGGAGCCAAGCATTTCAAACTGAATATAACCTGAGCTTTTTGGGACACCAAAGCAGCCCTCTCCACTGGATTCCCAGAGGAGCAGCCTCTTCTCTGCTGGATTCCCGAAGGAGGACTGGGCCCGTCTGCACCACTACCGGACCTACATAGGAAACTACATTTTCTTTAGGATCCCTGCTTCAGCGGAGCCACATCTGTCGCTCTGGGAGGACTGTAGCCACCATTGAATAGAGACTGCTGCCAACACCCTAACCCACAGGGTGTCAGGTTGTATTCTGACTCTGTCAGTTTTTTTTTTCTTTTATACTATTGCATTTGGGTTTTCTTGTTTGTTTGTTTGTTTTGCTTTCCTAGTAAACAACGGTTATTCCTATTCCCATACTTTTGCCTGAGAGTCCCATAATTTCAGAATTGTAATACTTCGGAGGGAGGGGATTTATATTTTCCATTTCAAGGAAGGCTCCTGCCTTCCTTAGCAGATAACTGTCTTTCAAACCAAGACACCATTCCAACAGCTTTTCTTAATTAGGAAAATTAAAGGATTTGTACCTTCCAGAAAGAAAAGAATACTACAACAATTCCTGTCACTGCATTTAAAATTCTAACTTCAAAAAAAATGAAATGGTGGAGAAATTCGATTAGTAGGAAAAGGCATAAACTTCTACAATTAGAATTAGTTTAGAATCAGTCTTATTTCTTAATAATCAGAGAGAAGCATAACAACATATCAAATGTACATCAACTGTACAGAAACAGCAAAATTAATTGTTAGGGAAAAAAGAAATGTTTTTATGTTTCAAATTGAAAGAGGAACTAAGTGCAACAGAAGCGATCAGCACATGCAATTCTGTAAGTTGAATTCATCAAGCTTGATATAAACAGAACAAACTTTTTGAAAATATTTCATCATTTTGGTCAAGATTGAGATTTTCACAACTAGCACCGCTTTAACACGGAATTTTTCCATTTGCATAAAAATATTTCGTTTTCTATTTTTGTGGTAAAGGAGAGGTAAACTCCCTCAAAAGCGGTTTCTTTGTAAAAGGTAAAAATGTGAACTCTTGCTTCTCTCCCATTTTCCTTCACTGGGAAAAATAAGTGACGAAAAGGGAAGAATCTCAGAAGAACATCTCATCTGGTTCAAAACCAAGATTCTTCCCTGGAAATGTCAAGCAAAACAATAAATATTTTGTTTCATCTTACATTTTTAATAGAAAATATGCTCTTTCTTTTCTGTTGGTTTTTTTTTTTTTTTTTTTTTTT
>WEZZ01030439.1:39881-52052 GCA_013400585.1 Chloropsis cyanopogon
ACAGGTGACCAGTATTGAAGGTGATGAGACATGGAGTGCTGACCAATCACAGAGGGGTACAGAGTGCACACAGGTGTAATGCATGTAAGATGAAGGGTATAAAAGGCTGGGCTGAAGAGCAATAATGGGTAGCTGCTTGATGCCTTCTGAAGTAATGTGGTGCTGCTCTGTATGGCCTGATGCTTTCTGATATTGGGTGGGGACACTCTGTATATTGTGGCTGTCTCAACTGCAACATATGCTGGGACACAGACATAAAAGAGATTCAGAGTTTAAGCCCAAGTCTTGACTGTGCTGTTAATTTAACAGAAAAAAATACCTTGAGACCCATAGCCAGGTTAAATCTAAAAGCGTAATGGTGGTGTAGGGGACTAGTTTATGCTTTTTGTAGCAGATTAAATCTTAGCTCTTGATAAGCAGCTTGGAAGAATTTCATGTTACAAAGGTGCTTCTTATTTTTTACATATTTAATTTTCCTGAATAATATGTGCTCAAGCCCTAGGGTTTCTATGACCTTTCTAACTACAGTTTATTTTTTTATCCCAGATGGCTGCATGAGCATCAGGTTGTTTTTATTTTTATTCCATTTCAAAAAAAAAAAAAATCCTAAGTGCAAGTAATAAGAACTTAATAGCAGAAAGGAAAAACAGATTTGCTTATTTTCAATACAGTATTTGTGGTATTTCTTGAAATGGTTTCTGCTGATCCATAATTACAGGAAAAAATCAGGATGGTGCTAACACTACACCAAAAAAACCACTCTTTATAATTGTCCTGCAAGCACTTTGGTCTTCAGAATTACATGATTCTTACTGAGAGGACTATGCCGATGCACTCTAGCTGTATAGAAAGCCCTTATGACACCACATAAACTATAGTAATGTATGTTGAGTTTTTGAAGCTGCATAATTGTCACTATAGGACACAAACAACACACATGTTCAGAGCTCAAGCAGAAGTGAACTTTTTTATTTTTCTCTGCCTCCAATTTATAACATTTGAAGGTTGACCAGACATTGGTCGTTTGAGGTTTCACCTCTCCAACCACACTGGTCAATCCACAAGTCCATCTTTTCTTTCCACCTCCAGAAAAGAATGTAAAACAATCTTTGTTTACATGAAAATGTGTAAGAAACTCCACTACAAATATGAAAACATCAGATGGCTTTTAGAAACTGCAAAAGAACAGGGCAACACATAATAATTTAGTGGCTCAGTAATTTTGATTGCTTTTGTTGCACCCTCATAATCCTTCCAAGGATCAGCCACCTGGGGCAATGACCTATTATTTTTATGGCACGGTTGATCTATTTTCAGTTCTGTACACACTTTTGGAGCCCTACTTGTTAATAGGCTGTATATAAAGGCTAAATACAAACAGTGTTTGCAAAGTACCCTCTCATTTACAGCTGCTTCTGTAAATTATTTCTATTTATGATAATTATTGTGTATTTAAATTTGGAGAAACAGTCAATATAAAAAGCACTGGCATTTTCCATTTTAGGTTGAAACTGTGGAGGCTTATTTGGATGCAGGATTTCTGATCAAGCCAAGATGAAAAATAAGCTGCATAACCCAGCAAAATTAGGTTCATTGAAAGAAGTATGCTCAATTCTTTCATCTAGAATGGGAGAGACAATTAATTAATTAATTTGGGGCTGTTTCAGGTGCCGTGAAGAGACAAGGCCACTGCATTGGAATTTGACAAAACTATGAGTGGTATATCAACAGCCAAAGCAAGAGTCTGCTAAATACAGGGTTTTGCATTTTTTCTCTTTTTTCACATTTTTCCTCCTCATTTGCAGATCATTATATTTCTGTAATAGCTGAACAGACAGGAGAGACAGAGGTAATGACAGTCCTTAAGTAGAACTGCAGAGGAGTTCTTAGGAAAACTTAGGAGGAAGAGCTGCAATTGCTTTTGGATTGTTGATTACTGGAGGAGTTTTCCCTCTCAGATTCTTTTGCCTTCTATTATTAAGTCTTCCTTATGTGAATGTAGCAAATAAAGGTGAGAAGCAGAAGTACACGTACCACCTTTTGAAGAATACAGCAGAACATCCAAAGGGCAATCTAGCTCTGCCTATTAAGTAGAGTCCCAAGCCAGTCATCCTTGAATTACACTATTTGCTGTAGAGAACCTAAGCTAAGTCTGCCAGATGGATTTTAATAGAAACAGCCAAATGAGAATTATTTGGGTCTGTTTGTACCTGTGTAAGATTACCTCACTGTGGTTATGTACTCTATGGCTGAGGAAGAGCCTAGAGTTTTTTGTCTTTTAGTATCACTGTTCTTTAATACTGTGGTCTCATTGTGAGGATGTATCCATCTGATCTGACTGAGCTGGAGTTCACTTTCCCCACAGCAGCCCTCACAGAGCTGTGCTTTGCACCTGTAGCTGGAAAGCTGATAACTCCCCAGTGTTCTGGCTGCTGCTAAGCAGTGTACACACAACATTAGCACTGTCTCTCCAATGATTTGCCCCCACACCACTCTGCCAGAGATGGACAAAATCATGGGAGAGGACATAGGCAGGACAGCTGACCAAAACTAACTGAAGGGATATTCCATATTTTATTGTTCAGCAATAAAAGCTAAGAGAATGGGGAAGGGCCATTTTTTTCCTACGTTTGTCTCACAACGCAACCACTAAGAGTACTGAAGCCCTACTTCCCAGGAAGTAGCTGGACATCCCTACTGATGGCAAATAGAGAATAAATGTTTTGTTTTCCTTTCCTTCTGCAAATTACCTTTTGCTTTATAAAACTCTTTATCCTGACCAATGGGGGTTTTGGCTTTCGGGGTTTTTTTTTTTTTGATTTTGTGTTTTTTTTTATTTTCTGTTGCCCCTGTCCTGCTGAGGAGGGGAGTGAGAGAGCAGCTTGGTGGGCACCTAGCATCCAACCAAGGTAAACCCACCACAGAGGATGTTAATAAAGCATCTATAGTTTGATACCATTCAGCAGGAAATTCTTGTAGTTCTGCAGACTTTGTCTTATTAATATTTCTCTGAGCCCTTCAATCTGAAGGGCAGGTTGTGAACCCACATCATTTCTCAAGAAAAGCCTTACCTGGTCCCAAGATTAGCACCAAAATGCTGGTATATGTTTCATCGATAGTCCACTGGCCTTTTCCCAACCTCCCTCTGTGGAGGATGAGCCCCCAAATTCTGGCTAGCTTTCCCAGGGGCTCTTGCTTTGCAGGCACAGTCCACAGGTTTTTCCTGGTCTCTCCTCGCTCGGTTAGCAGGGAGATAACCAGCTGGGTTCGGCCAGCGCGCTTTCCTGTCTTTGTTCCACAAAAGGAGCCAGAGTCAGAGCGACTTGGGGGACAGCAGATCCTTACTCTTCAGAGGTCAGCACTCAAGTGAAAGCATGGCTTTGCTCTCTTTGGGAAACTCCCCCCGGGCGTGGCCCCGCCTGCCCAGTCAGGGGGCTCGGAAGGTTACAAGACATATGGATGAGCCAACTGGGTCTAACATGGTGGGGTTTTCCCAGGGAGCAGCCAATCAGGGGAAGACTATGGGGTTGCTTGCTAGAAGGCAGCAGAGACGAGGGGCGTGGGGACAGTGAGGGTATTCTCGCCATTGGATGGGGTAAGGGAGGGGATGGTCTGGGAGAACCCACCTAGGGGGAAGGGGCAAAAGGGGGTGAGCCAGGATAAACCATTTACAAATGATACAATGATAAAACATAAATTAATACACTTCCACATCCCTCCATTTATTCCTATTCAAAATAAGGTATTGCTTACTCAACTGCTCCAAGCCTGGATGTTTACAATATGGCTGGCCCCTCTTTTTCTCCCTTGCAGGAATATACCATGTGGAAAAGTGAATATTAAGCTTTTGTAGGTAAAATGGTACAAGTAGGTATACTTAATATGAAATGCATGTTCCTTTGCATAAGAAATACCTCGCAACATTACATTTTAGATGTGTAGCTCATTCAAACAATTCTAGTTCACTCTGTCTCAGCCTCTAATTTTTACTTTTTTTATTTTTTGTATCTATTAATAAATAATAGATCCATTCAGGTACCATAGGTTTTAAATGTAACCTTCTATAATCTGCCCCGTAGATATATTTTGTACAAAATTGCTTTTGAGCTTAGCCCATCTTAATAGTGTGCGTGGGAGAGAGCAATGATCTGAATACTTTAAAAAAAGTTCACACATCCACTCTTAATAGTTAGCCGTTATATGACATGTTTCTCCTGAAAGGTTCTCTGAAAGGTGCTGTACTATAATTAACTCTTTAGTCTGATAATTAGTTATTTTAGGGTTAAAAACCCAGTGGTACATTTTTAAAAAACACGCAAGCTGTTTAGAAACACAGAATATTCTCTCTTTCTTTCCTCTGCCTCAAATGCCTCTGTGGCCAAATCTTCACATGTATTTAGGCCTTTTATAAGACCAGCCTAGAGAAATTCCAGAATCCAACTTAGGTGTCCCATATATGGTTGAAAATTAAGCTGATTCCCTGAGGCTATTTTGTGCATGCTTGAACAGCTTTGAAAATTTAGACACGGGGTATTTAGTAGTTCAGTTTTCATCGACTTGCAATAAAACCTAAGCTGTTAAGAGCCAGAGATTCTGTTTTCCAAAATGAAGAATTTGAGAAAATAAATCATATGGGTACTTCTGGAAACTGTGTATTATCCATGAAGTGCTACAATGGATGGCAGGATAGGGATCCTGCCATGGACAGAAATAGCAGTGGCCAGTGGTACCAGGCTGCCATCCATGACCTCTGGCAGTGAGGGAGGGGATTGTGACACAGCTGTGAGTGACCAGGTTGTGGTCTGGCAGGAATTTTCCTTTGAAGGTACGGAATAAGGGTATTGGAGGGAAACAGGGCAGCAGTGATGGTGAGGAGGAAGGTGGTGCAGGAGGTGGTGAGTATCTTGAGGAGGGACTATCAAGTGGGGTGAGAAGGAGAAGTCTGAAGTGCCAGAAACCCTGGAGCAAGGCTAATGGGCCGAATAACCTTTTAGTAGGCCAAGTTTATGAGCAGGTGAAGCCAGATGATAAACAGATCAATATATAAAAAAAGAGAGGAAGGCTAAAAGGGAGTGATGGGGACACATACAGCCTGATGTCAAAAAGGAAAGTAGTGAAAAAAATGTAGGAAACAAGGTGGTGAAGGACAGAGTGAAGGAAGAATCAAAGCCTGGAGATTAATATGTACATAAATGTTTCCTCCCCCTCAGTGAGAAGATGTAGTAAAAGGCGAAGATGAGAGAAGCATTGGTGGTAAAAAGGACAGCAGTGGAGCCCTGCAGTTGAGGGGTGGGTGGTAAAGGGCAGGTTACTGTGTGGAAAGGGCTGGCATTGGGTAAGGGAGGTGGTGGTGGCAAGGAGGATGGTGAGGAAAGGGCAGGGGTGGGATGCAAGGGGACAAAAGAGCAACAACAGGAGTACAACAAGCAGTAATATAAAATCACAGATTAAGGTCAGCTGTTTTGGAAGGAAATTGTACTGGGTCTGGATGGGATGGAGTTCATTTCTTCATACTTCTCAGCCTGTATGGTATGATGTTTTGGATTTGTGACTAAACCAGTGTTGGTAACACACCAATGTTTTTGCTATTGCTGAGCATTTTTTGCACATCCTCAAGGTTTTATCTGTTTCCCAACTAGCCTTTCTCCATTCCTCACACTCCAATGAGGTGGGAAAAAGATTGAAAGGAGACAGTCAGGATAGCTGACATAACTGGATGAAGATATATCCATACAACACGGCATCATGCTCATCAATAAAACAGAGGAGAGAAGGAGGGAAGAGATTCCTCCAAGGTGACTACTGCTTAGAGGTTGGCTGGGCATCAATCAGCATGTGGGAGGTGGTAAGTGATTGGTTTTGCATTGTTTTTTTTCCCCCCAGTTCTTTCCCTTGCTTATAAAACTGTCTTTGCTTACTAACTTCATTTATTAACTGCACTAAACTTCCTTATCTTGAGTTTTCTGGCTTTCATTCTGCTTGTACTCTTCTCTACCCCACTGGGACAGGAATAAGCTAGAAGCTGTGTAGGAGTTTTGCTGCTGGCTGGGGTCAACCCACCATGGAGTTGAATACTGCTGCCTGGAAAGGCACCGAAGGCAGGCAGCTAAGGAGTCAGGAGCAGAAACAGCTATGGGAAGTGGTAAAAGGCCAGCTGCATTACAGCTGCAAGCTTGTAGGCAAGGGGAGTTTTGAGAGCAGTCAGTAAGGAGAATGAGGAGGCTTGCTAGGAAATTGAGTCGCAATCATAGGCAGAAAGTGCTGGTGATACAAGAGCAAAGCTACAGGCTGTGCAGCAGTGGGAAAGGTGCATGTCTGACAGGCTGGTAAGAGGAGAGGGACAGGCAGGGTAATTAGTGAGAAAGAACAAGGAAGAAGAGTATATGGACAGCAGATGCAGCTTCTGGACAATAAGGAGAAAGCAGGCAGCATTTGCGGCAACAAGCTGAGGAGGAATGTACGCAGCAGATCAAAGCTTGAGAGGACACACTGAGCACAGGGTGCGAGCAGAGGCAGGGGGCTGGCAACAGCAGGAGGCAGCAAACATGCTCCTGAACAGAGATGACAAACACGGTCCAACATGAAAACTGACCACGGTCAGCAAGTCAGGTATTGAAATTATGTGATGAAGCCAGGAAGAAGCAGAGTAGGGAAATGGGGATATACAGAAAGAAAAAGGTTGAGAGTTCAATCCAGAAATGTCGCTTTCAAAAGCTGTAGAAAGGATGTTTACAAGCACAGGAATCAAGCAGTGGCAAGAACAAGCTGGCAAGACAGGCAGTAAGAGCCTATAGCTAAGGAAAACGGCAAAGGCAAGCAAGAAAATCTTGTTCTGTGGAAATTTGGCAGTACATCCTGGTGGCATGGAAATGAGTCAGTAAAGAGAGGTGGGATGTGCAGGGGGCACAGAGTGGCAGGCGGAAGTGATGCCTTAAAGTTTAGCTTTTATATTTTTCAGATTAGTACTGCTTTAGTGTATAACTCTAAAAACACCTGTCAGCTACTGTTCTCCCATTTTATTCAGACAAAACAATTTCTCTCTAGGCCTGAAACTCAAGGACCTCTCAGTGTCTCAGGCCCCAAAAAATGTAAACAGCAGGGAATTAGGGAGGGCAAACTTGGAGTAAGTGACTTCATTACTTCAAGCTGCAATTCAACAATTAATCTCTGATATGCAAATAGACCAAATGTCTATATCTCAAAAAACCTCATGATTGTCATCCATCTTGGGTGCAAGACTCTCTGTGAGACTCCTGCACTGCCCAAGGTGTACCTTTTAAAGGCCTTTCAATAAATACCTACCTTTATCCTTTAACTCTGTCTAGCCTCTGTTCTAGGTAGCCTTTCCAGGCATCAGAAAAAGAAAATGGAGGAGAAGTTTGGTGATGAAGGTGAATGGTCAGAGGCAGGGAGTGAACAAGCATGGTCAGCAGATGGGAAATGGAGAAGTTGTGACGGCTGTCTGCAAACAAGGCAGCTCCAGCCAGGTGGAGACAAAATGAAACAGCAAGAGCAGGCAGGATGGCAAATGGCAATGAGTAATGGCTTGGCAAGGTGATCTGAGAAAGGTCTTGGTCATTTGAGGAGCAAGAGCAAGCAGTAAGTGGAACAGTAAACAAAAATAGTGTGTGTAGAGAGCAAACATGGCTGCTGGGAGGAGAGAAGGAGGAGTAGAGGAAACAGTAGCAAATGGGGCTGGCCAGAACAAGCAGTGAATTACAGTAGTAAGATGTGGTGGAAAACAGAGCAGTTAGGAGGTTTCCCTAAAGAAGAGGCAAGCAGAGAGGTGTTGAAGGTGAGTTGCAAAGAGCAGGACAAAGCTCTGGGACCATAGGGGAGGTGACAATGGGACAGGAAAACAGCCCATGAAGCAGTAAAATGAGATGGTGCTGTGTTGAGGGGAGAGGCACTGAAGGGAATTAGGTAAGGGCACACTAGGAGAAATAGGGCAAGGGAGGGACTGAGACTGTAGGGTAAGCAGCAAGTGAGGTGATGAGGCTGCAAGAGACAATGAGGAAATGATGAACAGGAATAGAGGACAGAAAGAGAGAAGGCAGTGGTGGAGGTGTGGGGGTGAGCCCAGCAAGGGTAGGCAGAATTGAAACAGGAGATATAGTAAGAGATGGCAGAAAATGAGAGGGAAGCAGTGCCAGAGGCTGTGAATGGGATATGGTGTCACAGGCATTGACTGGCACAGCCAGATGGAGGAAAGGGAAGTGCAAGCCAGTGTATGCCAGGGGTGCATGGGGGAGGAGAGAGGGGATAAGCAGGTAGGCTGAAGTAACAGGCAGAAGAACAAGTGAAACAATGAAGGTGATGAGAAAAATACAACCCTGAGCCTTGCTGGTTGGAATTTATTGCACCTTATAAATAATTATATAGTATTGCACCTTGTACCTTTTCTGGACTTGCTTCCCCGCCGACTCTCTCCTGAAGGGGGTAGGACTGGACTCTTCACCCTCTCTCTTCTCTGTGGCTTTAAATGGAAGTGGTGGGGTTTTTTTGTAATCATTGTCTGCACAAAACACAGGATTCTAAATCTACTGACAGCAATTCTTAGTACTGCCTAGTAACTGGGATGGTTATTAACAGAACCAAATCCTTGAATCTAAAGTCAGAATTTCTCCTTGCCTGTGTTAATGACCTGAGGTGCTGACCTTTCAGCTGTTGTCTCTGCCCTTTTGTTAAAGGGATTTGTTCAGGCATTTGCATGTTACAGCGCAAAAAAATTCCTGTGCCAGCTTTCTGGATTGAAAAAAGGTATAATCTGCTAAGCAGGGCTCTAGCAGGCTGATTGGAAATAGACATTGTCTAAATCTGACTACAATGGTGTGAAAATAGTTAAAAACTGGCTGTGACTGAAGAAGTAGTGGGATCCATTTTTTAATTGGCCTAGTTGGTTTCTTAATAGGGGATTAGGAATAATTTATTGCTTCAGTCAATGCTGTGTTTACTCACACATCAAGTGGGCAGTAAAAAGGATAGATGCAGCATTAGCAAAGGCCATATCAAGGATTTACAAATAAGGAAAAAAATGAGAAAAAAAATCATTATCCGCTATTTATGTTTGCACCTGAAGTGACTCTGAAATTTTCAAATTGTTCTCATAGATCAGTTACATTCAATGGCAGATGCATATATTTTATTGCAAGAGGCAATTTCAGGATTTGTTTAAAGCTGAATTACAGTAAGCAAATATCAGCTTATCACACAATATCCTCAGGAGGAGCAGTGAGGAAGCAATCCAGTGGAGTCGACTCAGCCGTTTGTTCTTCTAAAGCAGATTAATTGCATGCTGTTTGCTGTGTGTCATGTTTCAAATGAAACACAGAGGAAAGCAGCCTCACTGACTTTGCCTCGAATCTATGGTCCATCTAAGGAACCCCGATGAAGTTTTCTGTTAGTGATTTAAAATGTAGGCCAAGTTCCTTTCTCTGCTCAGTGAGAAAGCATTGCAGAGTCTATCTACACTGAGTACAAAAACTGCCTCTGGTGACCATATTATTAACTTTGATCTTCCTACATATTTTGGGGGATAATTAGTAGCTAAACATCATTAAAAATGGGATATGGACCCATGAGTTCTTCATCGGCAGTTCACTTTTGGTCTCAGTTTGGTGGCAGGCCTGCTTGCTACTGCTCACCCATGGAAGAACTGATGGATTCTGGTCATGCCATGCATATGGTGTGTATAATTAAGCATGGGGGCTGCCTGTAGGGTAAGCGATTATAACACATTTATTTCCTGCATCCAAGAGAACTCACATTTAATTAGTTTTTCCCAAGTGAAACTGATACCATGAGGGACTGTCAGGGAACTAATTTCAGATTGTGTACCATTGCAAGTCAGGTTTCTTTGAAATATTTAAGAAAAAGTTTATCAAATAAAATGCCAGGTTATTGCTGGGTTTATGTCACTCTCTGCATAAAAGTAGAAATGGGAAATTAGCTCATTTTCTTTTTAATTTGCAAGCTTTACTGTTGATGCACCTCAAAACCCTTAAAGAGATTAAAGAAACTTTGCCCATGGAAATACAAGATAGAAGCATTTTGGGGAGGACATCAACACTAATGAACTCTGGTTTCCTCTGGATTTGCATCCTCCTGTCCTAGGTTTGAAGTATATTCTTTTACCATCTTTTGTAAGCTTTTTGAAACCAGGCGAAGCAGTATTTTTTTCCATACCTCCTCCCTCTGCACTACCTTCTGTTAATGGGTCGTCAATGCCTCGCCCCATGACTCAGAGATAACTCCTCCCCCTGGACTACCTTCTGTTAATGGGCCCATCAGTGCCTTATCACATGAGTCACCATCCCATTGTGAGGAACCAACTATTCCATCCTGGATATAAGCTGAGATTCTGAACACCACATCAGCGCTTACCTACTGTATTCCCAGAGGACAAAGAGCTACCTTTGGATCTTCGGACCCTTTCTTTCTACAGGATCGCCGCTTCAGCAGAGCTGCTTTGCTTGGACTGCTACCACCGTGGAGTGTCAGGTTGTATTCCGACTTTGTCAGTTTTCTAGTACTACTGCATTTATTTCTTTATCTTAATTTTTTTTTCCTCTTTTCCTACTAAATTATAATTCTGACTTGTGATCTCCCACTGGTTTGATTTCAAACTAGTACACCTCCATTTGTATACCTTCCCCACAATAATAATAATGTTAGACTTTCATTAAATTTCTTTAACAATCTGTCCCCTCTGCTAGCTGGTAGTATCATGAAGTATGAAGTATCATCAGCGTTCTGAACTACTGCTGACTTTTGCGGTCATAGGACAACTCAGGTTTTAAGGGATCCCAGGAGGTCTCTAGTCCAAATTCCTACTCAAACCAAGTTAACTGTGCCATCAGACCAGTTCATTCAGAGCTTCTTCCTGCTGACAGACGCAGCATCATGCTTGTGATGCAGTCTGCTTATCAATGGAGTTGCAATCTGGATCTGTCTCTTCCACCCAGCCTCTGATTTTTCCCAAAGTTGGTGAGGATGTGGTACAGGGGGCTGGAGGACGTGCTTTGCTGTCAGATCATCTAGAAACCCACCAATGGCAAAAGTCCCTCATGGGGGTGAGGGAGAAAAGATGAACAGATAGGCAACTCCACACAAGCCACATGCATAAAAGCATCCTATTTCCCAGGTGTCCTATTTCCCAGGCATCCTATTTCCCAGGCTAAAAGTACATCTACAAGCACTGAACCTCTCCACAGAAACTCAGATAGAACCATAAAATTAATTTATATTGACAGTTTCTACATTCTAAAGAAGCATGTAGTTCCCAGCTCCTATTTTAAGAGCAATGTTAAGATAAAGTGATGCTCTTCTGCCTTGCAGAAACTGCAGCTGGACAGAACAAGCTAAGAGTGTTTTAACATAAAGCGCAAAGGAACAGCGTCAGTCACCTCAATGATCTTTATTACTTCTGAAACAGCATTATTAGGATCAGTATCTCTCATTACTATGTTTCCATCTGGCACCTCAAAAAAAGTTGCTTGAAATAGTTGAAATTACATCACTCTGGGTCTTGTACTACTGAGAAAAAAAATCATGGCAGGTCTATGGGTGCTGGTTTTGCTTGGGTTAGAGTTAATTTTCTTCACAGTAGGGGGCTGTGTTTCTGATTTGTGCTCAACACAGGGTTGATAATATAGAGTTCTTTTTATTATTGCTGAGCAGGTCTTACACAGAGCCAAGGCCTTTTCTGCTTTTCCTACTGCCACACTGGCCAGGAAGCGCAGGGTGCATGGGAGATTGGGAGGAGACACAGCCAGGACAGGTGACCCACACTGATATGGCATCGTGCTCAGTAAATAAAGTGGGGGGAAGAAGGAGGAAGGGGTAATGATTAGACTGATGATGTTTGTCTTTCCAAGTAACCATTACGTGTGATGGGACCTTGCTCTCTTTGAGATGGGTGAACACCTGCTGCCAATGGGAAGCAGTGAATTAACTCCTTGTTTTGCTCTTCTTCTGTACTTGGCTTTCTCTTTCCCTATTAAACTGTCTTTATCTCAACTCACAAGCTTGGAAGCAGAAAACTTCCAATCCCACTGGTGGGGGAGTGAGCAAGCAGATGTGGGGTGCGGTAATGCAGCCGCTCCCGGGGCAGGATACCTCCGGGGATGGNCTTGGAAGCAGAAAACTTCCAATCCCACTGGTGGGGGAGTG
>WEZZ01030442.1:2607-42947 GCA_013400585.1 Chloropsis cyanopogon
GGGATTTCATTCACTCTGAAAAATCGGATTATACTTAACATGGCTTTGCATCAAGCTAAAAATAAATAAGCTCTAATGCATCAGTTATTTTTTCCTTTTGACAGTACAATTGAGCAACAAGCTTATTAATTTTACAGATATGAATCTCTTGAGGACTTACCACTGAAGACAATGAAAAGCCATCTGATAAAATCTTTGCAGTTTGAGCCCTTGGGGTAGATTCCTTACTTTCTTTTCCCCCTGCAAAATGGGGCATTCCCTGTATAGATTCTTTCTACTATCAGTAATAATTGGGTTGTATCGCTTTACATGTATATGTAGTGGACATAATAATCAGAAAGGTAATAACCACAATACTAGGTTGGATTTGAGTGACTGTGAAAGAACAAAATAAATGAACTTTAAATTTGTGTGTTACTGCTAGTAGCAGCAGTAACTTAATAGTAGCTGAAAGACAGACTTGAGGCTTACAGTAATGCACATATCTAGGATCAGAGCCCATCAATAGATGGAAAGTGTGGGGGGAGAATGATAACTTGAGCAATATAACATTTGAATGCTAATCGACACTGCATCAGTTCATGTCCAGAATGCTTAGAAACTATCTAACTATGATGGATGATGATGAAGCATAGAAATTAAGAAGATCTGACTACTGACTCCATCATGTTTATCAGTAGCTCTCCTTTCATATTGCAGGCTTAGGTGTTGAGTAAATCTGATGCACTAGTTGATGAATTTACCACTGACAGATGGTTCAGCTGCTATTAAGACAAGTGAGAGCTTTATGGGTTTTATTTTTCTGGTATGCAATGGCATTTGAAAGGATTCTGATTATCACTCTTTATTTCCATACCACTTCTCTTTCGCATTGCACTGAGTATCCTCTGATTCTGGTTTTCATTGTGGTTGTTCATGATTGTTCTTGGATTCCAGAAATATGAACTGGAGTCACCGAGGAATTTGTGTAGAGATGTCACAGTTAAAGCATTTTTCATCAGTGATATTAATGGCAGAACCCATATTTTAAACAGAGAACATGAACAAGAGCTGGAAGGAATGAAATATCTTATCTAGTGATAAGTGTATCTAGTGTGGACCAAAACAAAGCATGAAGTAACAGTCATAAAATTGCCAAGAAATCAGAGATATGAGTTAAATCCATCTCTCCTGAGGTTTAATTTTACCTCAATGTTTACCTGTGCTATGTTCTTTTCAAGTCTGAAGCTGGTTTTCCTGGATTCTGTGCATTCTCCAAGGTTATTGAAAAGTCTTATTTTTATAGTAAAATATATGCGGAGAGTGAAAAACCTGTTCCTAAGAATATTCTGAGGAAGTCAATTGCACTTCAAACACATCTCTGTGAAGTCCTCACAAACAATGGTTCTGACTATCTATGGGTTCCTAAATCTATTTTACATTGCTGGAGATAAGAGGGATCATAATCAATTCTAATGTGATTACTTATTTCTGGGAATATACCCACTGAAATCTACAGACACTTTAACATCCATCATCCCGTCTGCTTACCAACACAGATTTCCTTGGACATGTTGGTCCATTGCTCATGTACATTCATCTTATTACCTAGCTTGAGTTCAGTGTGGGCTGTGTTCAAAGAAGCTGTGTTTTCTCTGATGTCAGAATGTCTTAAAGGGCTGATTGATGTTTGCTGCCTCTGGGAGTATGTCTTGTCCACCAGAAGAGCTTCCATGATGAGTCCTGACATGGATCAGTGAAATAGGGCACAGGAAGATTCCTTGGGAGCTAATATATAAATTGGGGATGGATCCACTTTTATTTACCTAAGACAGAATGACCCTTTAGGCCTCTTCCTTGTCACGTGGTATCCCATGCATCCACTGCATATACAAAATGCAAAATGCTCTGTCTTCTCATAGACGTCTGGTGCTGCAAAGGAACAAGTGTGTGTATCAGGGCACATAGATGACCAAATGCCTACATATATGCTCCTCACTGAAATGGATATGCATTATTCACCCGGTGGAGTATACCTGTGGGGAATGCACTTTCAGTCATAGAATGAAGGATGAACAAACCTCATGGTTCCCAGCCATGCTTGAAACCTTTTTGGAAAAATAAGAACAAGAAATAGGCTGAAGACTGGAAAAAATATTGCCCTGGTGAAAGATATCTTGCTGGAAGGCCAGGTTTATATTCCTGATCTACACTGGACTAATTCCTGCAAAAACAAGAATCGTAACACCGTGAAACTTGCAAACAGAATGCAAATAATTGCTTCAACTCAGTTTTCCTTCAGTGTTTTTCAATATTTGTGCAGAGTTCAGCAATTCATTTTCATGCATATACATAAATACAGCTAGATAAATCTATGTACTCATCAAGCTATTATTTTGCAGGAGAAAAAGGAACAAAATAAACTGCTAGGAACTAGAGGCAACTCCAGCTAACAATGAATATGGGGTCCTATGTGCTCCCTGTTCTTTCTTCCTAATCAATCTAAACTCAACCTGTTCTCATGTAGCAGGATCCACAGGCACCTCAGTGACTCTCAGTACCACATCACATAAGACTTAAGTGGACCCTTATGGGACCCAAATCCACAGTTTTACCTACAGATATATTTTTAAAGTTACTTTAGTAGGAAGAACCCTTTATGTGAAAATCTATAAGTTAGGTGAGGCTTTCATGTGCTTCCTGATAACTGTTGTGCACCTGAATACAACTAAATGTTTTAACGTATCCCTGTACTTGCTTTGTTTTTATTTTTCAGGATCCTCAGGATATATCTATACCTCTACACAACAGAAGGCCAGGGAATCACTTTAGCACTGGACTCCTGATTGCCCCCACTACCCAACTGCTTGGTGGCTTCCACCTTGGTTAACTCATCTCAGGCTTTCTCAACATAGTTCACTCCAGCGACTCCTCAGAAAGTGAGCTGGCATGAGACTTCATCAAATTTCTCTGTCTCCACCCTTCACAGCCTGTCAGTACTACCCCAGCCAGCTTTGGAGCCTTATATGAGTCCACGTTCTCTCTAGCCACACCTGCAGATGTGAAAGATTAATCCTGTGCTTCACGCCGTGGCTACACCTCAGTGATGAGCTGCAGTCATCACACCACTTCAGACACTTTAGAGTGAATTAAAATACAGTCACACAGCACCTCAGTCATGACTTAGCATCACCAGGGGATATCCCTGGCCAAGGGATATGTCATGCAAAGGTCAGCCAAAAGCCTATTGGATTAAACTAACACAATAGGAACAGGATACCACAAATACAGTCACGAACAGAAGTCAAATAACTTTGTCTCTTTTTCAATACATCATTAAAACAAATAGTGAACCACATCTTATATTATTTAATTACTTTCAAAAGACTCTTAGGCATGACAATAATGAATGTTACACAAGTCCTCTGTACTACAAAGTTATTGTTAATTCTATGTTAAATATTTCAAAGATGTCCAGCAATGAAATTAAGTATTTCAATGGTAATAGGTAATTTATTTGTTCTGAGGATATTTTAGCTTGACTGCAATTTAGTTTCAAACTCTTGTCAGCCATCAATTTCTGTGGGATACCAACAAGATAAATAAAGCTGTTAACTAAGGGAGAATTTACTTGGAAATCGAAATGTGTGTAATAAACTGAAGTTTTTTTCTGAATGCTATCGAACATTGTCAGTATTAGAAAAAAAGTATCTATGATGCTTGCCTCTGACAAACACTAACTAGAATTTAAATAAGGACATAAACAATAGCTCTCAGAAAAGGAGTTTTTCTACAGCAAAAGGGAGTCAACAGCAATGTTTCAACTTGGTTACTTCAAAAATACGAATGATTTGTATCATTTATGGATGTTTACTGGATAAGCTACACTACATATTTACATTGGTGAAGAGACAGCATCTGTTATTCTTACATAGATCAATATATATATTATTCTCCACCTATTTCCCCCATGTTTTTATTGGCACAGTGGTGGAATTAGAACTTCTGTGGAATAAACCACAGAAAATAATAAGAATTGCAAATGTTCAGAAAGTTGAAAACATTTGATTGCTTTGGAAAAAAAATCAGTGCATTTGAAAATTATAACAGGATAATCAAGCAAGTCCTGTTTTACTGTTGCAGTCTAAGAGACTTTTGGACTTCCAGCAGAGAAGGCATTTATGGATCATCAATGTATTATTTGTGGAAGCAAAAGGAAAAAAATACTTTTGTCCTGAGACAATAGTCTTGATTATGGTGTTTCTGAAGTAATAAAAGTATATGCAAGTCTAGAATATATTTTTGCCTTTTTTTTTCTACAGACACATCTTAGAATGCCGATTTACTGCTTACAAATATTATTTGCATAAATCAGTTCAATAAACAGGCATCTGGCTGCTAAATCTGCCTGGCATTTTGGAGGTGCCAAATGAAGATTTTAGAATGAGTAAATATATGTTTATTACACTTACAAGATCCATAACATGCCAGTCCTCAGACTTCATAAGATTTGTCATTTGTGAATAATTGCTTTTAAAGTGGGGGTCAGGAATTGAAGCCAAAAATAAATTGATGTTGGCTATAGTTTGTAAACAAGACTCCCTTGACATGCTGATTTGACTGTCCCTGTAGTTATTTCCTTTGGCTGGCTTTTAATCTTGTTCAGTTAAAGTAACTACAGAGAAATTAAAAGGCTGATTAGGTTTGGCAAGATATATTTTCTTATATAAATCCAACATCTTAAGAAAACAGTCTAGGGCATTCAAAATTTTTCATGTATATCTGTGAATGTAACTTTGTGTTCAGGGTATAATGTTGATCTACATGTTCAATAGACACATGAGAAATTATAAGCCATTTTTGTCATTGGAAAGTTAAGAATCAGAGCAGCTGTAAAATACTGTCCTCGTTAAATTTAGTCATCTTGATTAAAGAATCATAGAATGGTTTGGGATGGAATGGACCTTAAAATCATTTTGTTTCAACTGTGTTGCTGTGTACATGGGATGTTCAGCTAGACCAGGTTGCTCAGAACCCATCCAGCCTAGTCTTAAACATCTCTAGGGATAGGTAATCCACTTCCCTAGGAAACCTGCTCCAGTGTCTCACCACCCTCACAGAATTTTCTCTGAATAACTAATCTAAACCTGCTCTGTTTCAGCTTAAGGCTATTCCCTCTTGTTCTCTTACTAAATCCCCTTCTGGAAAGTCCTTCTCCAGCCGTCTTGTAAGCTCCTTTTAAGTACTGGAAGGCTGCTCGAAGGTCTCACCAGAGCCATCTCTTCTCCAGGCTGAACAGCTCCAAGTTTCCCAGCCTGTCTTACCAGAAGAGGTGTTCCAGCACTTTTGATCATCATGGCCTCCTCTCGACTCACTCCCACAGGTCCATGTCCTCCCTGTGCTGGGACCCCAGAGCTGATGCAGCACTGCAGGTGGGCTCTCACCAGAGCAGAGCAGAGGGGCAGAATCCCCTCCCTGGCCCTGCTGCCCACGCTGCTTTGGATGCAGCCCAGGATATTTTTGGCTTTCTGGGCTGTGAGCACACATTGCTGAACCACATTGAGCTTGGCATCCACAAACACCTCCAAGTGTGTTTCTCCAGGGTTAGTCTCAATCCATTCTCTGTCCAGCCTGTACTTGTGCTTGGGCTCTATTGCCAAGATTTGCATAAAGAAAACCACGGGTTTGGAACACAGAAAATAATCAAGAAAAGAAAATTTCATTTTCCGTTCCTGATCTTTTAGACCAAACTAAAACATTGAGAAAACAATGGCTCCAGGAAGTAGTGTTTCTCATTTCAACAAAAGGAAACAAAAATATCTGGATCAAAGAAATGGTGATGCACAACAAAAATCTTGTGAGAAAAAAAGAAAATACTGACCATATGATACTAAGAACACCTTGTTTATCCCGTTAGGATTTTAGCAATGTTTTTATCCAAATCATTAGTCCAGTCTTGATGCTATACATTCATAACAAATTATATAAAAAGCCCTCATAAATTATAACCTTATAATTGCTGTACAATAAAAGATACTCTTATTTACCTTTTTCCCCCCTAAATTATGTTTGTCCTTCCAGTGTCACTTTGGGTTGGGTTGAGAGTGACAATCTTCCTTCAGAAGTGAGGAGTGTGTTTTATCTCATGTCGTCACTTCCCTGAAGTATTCATTGGGAAGAGTATGATGCTCATGGTAGTGGGATCTCTTCTTCAGGCTTGGTGGCCACCTGGGTTTATTTTTATACATTTTTTTAAAAAGATCAGCTTTCAGCTAAAGTTTGAAATTTTTACAGTGCCATCCCTTAGCCCAGTATAACACAAAAGGCTCTTAAACTGGCCCATGGTGGCAACATCTGACAAGATTTTGGAGGGAAAATGATGCCTCAGGTTTTAGCTTTTACAATTTTCAGATTCTGTACTGCTTTAGTGCATAGTTCTGAGCTTCATATTAGGGGTAGTAAGCTCTCTTCACAGAGTAGGTAGACAAAACAATTCCTTCTGTAGGTGGGGATCAAGGACAAATGATCTAAACTTCAAGCCCAAGAGCACAAACGACAGTGGACTGAAGAGAGAAAAACAAAAAGGATGGGACTTCATAAGCTAAAGCTGTAACTGGACAATTAACTCCAATATGCCAATGGACCAGAACTTATGAAAGTGTGAGACCCCGTGACCGGTTGGGCATTTTTATGACCAGTTTGGGTTCACCTGGGGTGTAGCCCTGGCTGGGCTCTTGTACAGCCCAAGGTGTATCCATTGAGGCCTTTTAATAAATACCTACTTTATTCTTTAGTTCCATCTAGCCTCTGTTCTAGGTCAGCCTTCACAATGCAGCGTTTCCAGTATGATCTACAAGTGGTCAGGCAAAAGCCACTTGACCACTAGACAAAATAAGTTCATGTTTTTGTATAACAAAATATGAGAATCTGTAGGTTTATAAAGGATTTCTCATTACACAGGAGCTTCAAAAATAATTGAGGAGACAATGACTTCTTACAGTTCAAAGATTTGGGTTATGGAACACTAATGGATAACTTTTTAGAGGGGCGATGACAAAGTTTCATGCAGGCCTATTGTCTCCCTATATTTTAATATCATTACTTCTTGCATCAATTTTCCATGTTTTCCACTGATTCTGATAATTTAATGGTCTGTATCTATTTACAGAAGCTTTCACTGACATAAAGACAGATTTATCTGCAATGCTCCAATGGATAACTTTAATTATACAAGACAGTGGTATTTCATAGATCTGTGATTAAACTTGCTAGCAAATTTTACACTGTAGATGTATTTTATTAGAAAATCCCATTTTGTCAAAGTGAAATCTGTTTAAATAAAGACAGTCTTTTTGAAAAAATGTTTCGGAAAAATGCTTTGACATTTAAACCCCTCCCCCAGATTAGTATTTTTTCATTTGTATTTTTTCATTTTAAAAATATCTTCCTTTTTTACAACTTTACTGGATCATATTGAAAGAAACCACAAATTAATTATTTTACAGACTAATGCAAAACAACAGTGAAAATACTTTTTAAAAAGAAGTGTTGATTTATATTTAATGAACATTTTTAGACTGCTGATTCATGAACATCTGCATTTTGAATATTTAATTCCCACTGAGAATGGGAACTTACTGTGATGAGAAAACATTTTTCTTCCAGTTCTATTCATGGGCCTTCACTGGGAAATTGCAGTAAAACTCCAGATACATTGTCCAACCTGTAGTTGCTGACCTTTGTCCCAAGGTTTGCCAGATTAGCCAGTTTGAGAAGCAGCTCTGATCTTTAACAGCCAGAGGCAGCAAGCTACACAAAATTGCTTCAAACAAAGCTCTGCTCCAATTTAAGGTGCAAAAAGAAAAAAATACTCTTAGTCATACTTACATTTTTTAGACGAAGTAAAATTTATTCTGCACCTCTGATGAGGTATCCCATCATTCTTAGTTTCAAAATTAAAGTCTCCTACGTCTCTTCAGTAATTATTATAAGTGCCAAATAATCTTTTCCCCCTATCTGATAAAAGTCAAGTAGCTTTCTTTAAATGCCAGCAATCATCCTGCTTCCTGCTATCTCCTTCCTCACAACACATCCTGTCTCCCCTAACACAAAATGTCAGTCAAGACCTCTGAATCTACCAAAGCTACTTTGCATTTTTTCATTCCACTGGGAGTTCTCTGGTCTACCTTCATTCTTTTGGAGAATGAGATTTTATTTGGTCAAAATAATTCATGTAACCTTGTTTGTGTTTGTAGGTGGCAAATTACTTTAATCTGTTCTGCTGTTCTACAGAAGCATAGGCCCCATGGACCTTATGCCTCTTTGGAGAGCAGCATGAAGAGGAGGGGATAGGTATCCAGAGATGATGTCTTCCTCATGGCTTGAATATATATAAGAATGTAGCTCCTTTGGCTTCTCTCAAAATAATGAATTCTCACCTTGAACCATGCTTGCCTTTTCCCATGCATTCACAAAGCATTCTGTGGGTAAGGCACAGAAAATATGCTCCAGTGTCTGATATTTCAGAATGATACATGAATTCCCTCCCCACCTTTTAATTCTGGGGGACAGAAGCCATCTGTCTTGTAGCTGAGTGCAAGACCTATGCAAAAATAGGTCCTATTGCATTCCAAGCAAATCAATGTACTTTCTAACACTTAAAAAGTAATTATGGTCATTATTTATCACCATCATCTTCAGTGTGAGGAAAGAAGCCTTTTCCCTATCAGCCACAAATAGACATGGTCTCAAGCAACAAACACTGAATATGACATTCTCTAGTACAGCTCATAAGCAAAATAAATGTAACATGAGCTCTGCTGATGCTATAATGACTTAGGGCTGTCTTCTATTGCATGTGCTAACTTTTCCAATAGAGTTTTATTCAGGACATATCCATCCTATAAAATTCTGCACCATGTAGAAATCCCTTGAAGTGGTATTTCTGGAAAGAGTAACTCTGGAATTTGAATTAGGTGGGAGTGGTTAACCCTGGGCTAGTCTTCATCTTCTGTTTCTGTAACTGGGGCTGGTGCCTCTGCATATCATCAAGAGTGCTGTGCAGAGAGGCAGCACAGTGCTGAATGGCACAATGCAGGCACAAAGGCAAGCAGCACACAGCATTGTCCACAACCTACTCAGATGGAGATGGAGAGCAGCTATTAAACCATAAGGAACACATCATTCAAAAAGCCTCTGAAAAAGGAAAAGCTAAAGAATCAGCAAAAATTAGTTTAATCGCCTTTGCCAAAACTATATTCAGCTTCCAAGGGACATGTACACTGTAGCACACATGCTTCTTCAGCTGTGTAAGGAAGTTTGCATTTCTTTAAAATGCAAACTTTCTATAATTACTAATATTTTGTTCCATATAATAAAATAGTCACAGGTGTGACTATTAAAACACCTTCAAAAATGCAGTTTTGCAAACATACTTTTCACTGAAGTACACTTAAACCTATTCATTTCAAAAATCTAAAATGTGATCTAATTTGTAGCTAACGTGCATCTAATATATTTTTCAAATTTGTAGCCAAATTTCCTCAATATACAGAAAATACAGGGGCTTAGGGTACATAAAGAGAAAAGTATACACCAGATGTACTTTAAATTCAATACCAAATTTTTTTTTCATGGTAAGCATTCACGGCACTTAAATTTCACTTAAATTCCTGGTGCTAAGTCAGTAATGCAGACAGCAACTTTGAAGACTTTTGAAGGGCTGATAAAATGGCTCTTAAAGGGGAACAGGATCAAGACAGTGAATGGCAGATAATACCTCAGGAGGAACTTAAACAGTCTGAATACGACCTGCAGAGAATTTCTAAGAAGCGTTCAACTGGTAACATTTTGATCACAAATGTCCAGAGTTTCTAGAGGCTTTGCAAACATTAAAACCAATATTTCCAAGGGCACACAAAGATAATGTCATACCACTGGGAGTCAAAGAGCATGTGGTAAGAGGAAAAATCTGATGGTTTTATGAACTGCACATTACTGGCATCAACCCTAACATGTTAATCTGATTGCTTTGTCTGCAGAAACAGAAGGAAAGAACTAAGCAATTTTTCTTCATTTCCATGTTGTTACAGACTGAAGGAATAAGCAATTCATGGAGTTCTGCGTCAAAAAAAATATTCCATTGTCAGTTCCAAGAATATCTGGAACTGATTGATCACAACCAGGATTTGCTTGGCACTTTTAATATTGAACAGCACATGCCTAAAAAATATTTTTGATAAAATTGAGTTTCAAATGTAAAAGATACTAATAACTTCTTTGATTAAATGCTAAGGAATATAATTTTGTTTTTACAAATAATTTAGAAATGTAAACTCCTGGAAACTGAAGCATTTACTTGAAGCAGATTTTTGGCTTAGCTTTCATCAGTTCTATGGAATTTTCCTTTATACGACTTGCTGAAAGATGCATGATATGATCTGAATGACTGGTGATTGATGTGTCCCAGGGAGCACAATTTTAACTGTTCCATATGAAATAGATGTCTATCTACCAGGGACATAGTCCAGCAATTTCCCAACCAGCCAAAAGTCTGGGCTAGTATTAGAAAGGTAAATTCTTAACTTACTGAACTTTTTTTTCTTTTAACACAAGATTCCCAATGGTAAGAAAAGCCCTGATAAAGATTCTTACTAAAGTTTGATGTAATGTCATTTTTCCTCGACACTTCTGCTTCCACGATGTGTAACAGAAAAAAGGGACAGCTGAAAAAAGTAATTAATATAATTTTTCTTTCCAAAACTACCTAAAAAAGTAAAGAAGAAAATCTACAAGGTAGCTTTCAGGGAAGAATATCAAATACTGAAAACCTGAGAGCTTGACATTGGCCACCTAAACTAAGTGAAGGACTGTGCTCTTCAGTAAGTACCTAGAAAGTTTGTACAATGAGCTAAATACACCAATTTTTTCTTCTTCTAGTTTCTCTCTTTGCCAAACAATTTTCCTGATCAGTCATGTTTGTATTGCATTTTCCATCCCAAGAAATGCCAACATACATCATAAAACAAGACCATATGCTACCAAAATAACATATGAATCTGTTTTGGAAACAAACATTGCTCTTCTGGAGTTTGAGATCCAATTCACATTACAGTTTTCCAGGTGTAAGTTTTTAAGCTCAAACATGGAAGAGATATACCCAGTAACCAGTTGACTTATGCCCACAGGTGCCCAGTCCATGGCACTCCTATGTCAAAGCTCGGTAGCTTAACCTCCATCCTTGGGGAGGGTGGTATCAATCTGCCAGCAGGAAATAGTTTCTCCTGTCTGCTCACAGCAATTCTCTATGATGGGCTTGGCAAGGATTGTGTGTGTAATGGAGCTCAGCCCTAAGCATGGAAAGGTCCAGTCCTGAAGCAATTGATGTGATAAGTTGTGAGCTAGTGACATTTTGAGAGGCACAAGGAGAGAATCAGAGCAAAAGCTGGAATTCAGTGTCTTCCTGTAGAGCATATTGTCTATTTGCATTACAAAATAGACTTCTTACAAATACATTATTCTACTGACCATAATAAAGAAAAATGCAGAGATTGACAGGTGTAGAATATCACAATGTCATTATTAAACTTAAAACTGACAGAGTTATTAGAAGTGAAATGCAAATTTTTACCTGAGAGGAAAAACTATGGTAAAATCGTCGTCACTGACTGCTTTTAAAATTGAGACTGCCTGCATGTTTATCTAAAAGATGTGCTTCAGTTCCAGTAGGAATTAATTTAAAATGTTATGGGCTGTGTTACAAAGGTCAGACTCTGTAATTGCAAATCTTCTATTACAATCAGTTAATCTTCTAATTCAATTTTATGCTATGCATTTCATATAAGATCTTGAATCCAAAGAACAGAGTCACAATGAGTGACTTTAGATTCCTATAAAGACTAGAAGAAAACTGAAGGGTCAAAAAGACAGTAGAAAACATATGTTGAAATTTAAAAACTGAAATGATCACAAAATTATTAAGTCAATAAATAATACTAGTTCTATTTTTCAATCAGCAGACTGCTAACACTGAGTTATGTAGAACCAAACTTTCTTTTTCAGGTGAGCACACTATGCACTATGCTACCCTGTTGTTTTCACTCCCGGGCTTTCCATTTGAGGCTTCAAAATAATTCTGTTTTAATGGGAAAAGAGAAATGTGACCCATCTTCTTCAGCTCTTAAGGCTATTTGATAGTACAGATGTATTACTTGGTGTCACTGCTTCCTCCTTTCAAGTAGAAGAGGAGATCAAATTATTTGAGAGGTGGTCCTTGACTTCTCCTTCCACCCATTTTTTGAATGACAGCTCTCTTGGACTCTGTTTTTTGTAAAGGACACTGATGGTGGTTAGGTCTGTTCTGACTCCTGTTAGAATTAATGAGAGAGCAGCAAACATTCTGAAAGATGGCACATTAACCAAGCCAGGTACGTGCTCTGGCCATGGCAAACAAAGAGAATTAGAAACTATTAATAACATAAATAAATAAAAATTAATTTTGCTAAAGGATTGGGTCTGCAATCGTGCAGATGCCTGAAATGTGTTCTGTACATCCACACTGCGCTGAGTCTGGTTGAGATGGAGTTAATTTTCTTCACAGCTGTACGGTTTTTGACTGGTGACCAAGAAAGTGCTGATAGCACAGCTGAGTTTTAGCTATTTAGTGTCGAGGCCATCCCTGTGCTGCCCCAGAGGGGAGGCTGAGGAGGGCAAGAGACTGACAGTCAGAGTCAGGGAGACTTGGTCAGTCAGGAGAGCTGACCCCAGCTGACCAAAGGTTTGCTTCCTATACCCATAACATGCTCAGCAATAAAATGGAGAGGGAATAGCCGTTGCCTGGGGACTGTCAGGGCATTGCTTTGATGTCGGTTATGGATGGCTTTTAGCATGACTTATTTTCTTTTCCTCTTCCCCCCACCCCTCCCCTTTGCTTACTAGAGTGTTTATCTCAAGCCAAGAGTTTTTTCTCACTTTTATCCTCCCTCAGCCTGCTTGGGAAGGAGTAAGAGGGTGACTGAATGGGGTCTGAGTTGACAGCTGGGGTCAGCCCACCACAGACACAGCATTCAAACTTGTCAATAATGTCACATCTGTGCCTAAGTTGTAATGGAAACAGTCAAAGTTTGGCAAACGTTTTGAAAACTGTATTTCTCAATTGTAAAATCCTATAATATGAAGAATGCATTCATATGAGTAACATATGTATGCTAAATTTATACTGATGTACTGTTCACATTTCCAGATGGGAGAAAAACTGTTCAGAATTTTTGAAAACAAAATTCAAAATTCAATAGAATTTGGTCACCTTTATAAGGAGGTTCTTAAAGGACAGAAAAAACGTGATTTATTCTAAAGACTCATGCAGATCACAGACTCACAGAGCATTGTTAAATTAAATAAATGTGCACAGGATGTCCATACAATGACCAATATAATTTTCAAAACAATTTTTATAAAGTAGTTCCCTTTTTTTTGCCTGAAAATTTTTAATATACAGAATTACTTAAAGTATTATGGAAACACAAGTGTTTGTGATTAGAGTATATCAAATTAGAGCATCTGTAGCCAAGATTTGAACTATATGAACTATAAATAGTTATGCATAAATGTTCCCATTTGAAAAGAATATATTCAGAATGTCAAAATTTAATACCAATAAAAGTTAAAAATGTGAAAACAAAGGATGGGTCCAATTTCAACACTTTCTACTTGCATGAATGTCTGGGCAAGAGATACTGAACATAGTTTTTTAACACAAAATGTAATGAAATATGCATATGAAATATGCATGTGAGAGGACAAATGTAAATTTTTTAAAACATTATTTATTTCACTATTCTGAACTATGAATTACATATTTTCAAAGACTTCTGCCTAATTCAACCAAACCTTTTTTATTCTTCCTACTTTTTGAAATGTCACTGTATTCTGTGGCAATGTAAAAGCAAGTCAGTAAAATAAAATCTTGGCATAAGCAAAATTCACTAATTCATATTTTCTAAAATAGCTTCATAATAATGTTACAAGTTCCATCTCTTTTTATATCCATTAAAGTACTTTTTGTGAATAAACCCCCCAGATTTAGAGTTCATAATTCAATCAAATAACATAATTGCATATAATATCCTTGGGTGAGGATGAAAGCTTACTTTAGATCTGTTCATAGTAATTTTAGACGAATCTGAGCAAGGAACAGCTTAGTATTTTTCAGTGTGATCATTGCCCATGTTGAACAAGTAACAATATTTTAATTTTGGAAACATCTGGAAACATCTCCATTTTGCTAGTACTTGTTTTCTTCATTATAGTCTCTTTTTTTTTTTTTCATTTTTTCCTTATTTTTTTTTCCTCAGTGAGTAGAAACATATGCCCAAGTACAACATTGCAGAAAACATTTTCACACTGAAACTCTCATTAACCAAGTCTCCTTTAGCACAAGCACCATTATGTATGAATGAAGGAAAAAAAAAAAGCAAAGCTTTCCCTTTCTCTGGAAAACACACAGATGTTTCAAGGAGAAGAGAGAAGCACTTAAGAAGCTGTGAAATTCACCACATCGAAATCATGACTTGTACTGGCTTAGCTTCTTCTAAATGTCAAGGGGGAAAAAAAAGGAAAAGAAAAATCTGATAAATTCCCAAAACACCAATCAGTATAAATTCAACATCTACCCCTCTATCTCTAAGTACTTTCTCTGGAAACAAAAGAAACCCATAGGACAACAACAAAAAGAATACCATCAACAAAACCTGTTTCTACCATAGTCATTCGAGTTTCTCCAAATTCTCTTTTCCTCCAGAATGGAAGCATTTCCTCTAAGAGAAATTTACTAACCACTCTAATTGGTCATGAGTAATAATCCAAACATATCTGGATTGTTATAGTCTTTGACCACTACAACATATTTTGTGGTTGCTCCTAAAATCCCTGAAATGTACTTTAAACTAGATAGAAAAGAAGTGTAATCAAAATTACACAAAATGACAGTGTTTTCTAGGAATAAACTATACCAGCATAGGATGTCTTATTATAATTATTAATTAGGAGTGGGTTTTGGTTTTGTTTTTGGGGGTGGCAGGGTTTGGTTTTTCTCTTTTTTTAGTTTGTTACATTTGGAGTGAGACTATTAGACCTTGTGAAATAAGCCTGGAAATGTCACTGGATCCCAAGGCTCAGGTGCTCTGGTACTCTGCTTTGGAAGCTCAGCTGTCAGGTGGGTTCCTACAGCCAAAAGCAATTCTGTGAGGAGCTGTGGAAACCTGAGTTACCCCTGAAATCTGCCAGAGTCATTTGTGTAAAAACATCTGATGACAGTCCTTGGTCTGTTTGCATTTTGCTCGTACCAATGTGAATCAGAGGAAACCCTGTTGAGTCTGACAAGCCTTTCAAAAGAGACTCTGGGCCTCTACAAAAAGATCAGGATATAGAAGATCTAGACTTTGAAAAATCTCTGTAAAAGTAGGGCTTGTCTCTCTGAATGAAGTGCCATCAATTCAGGTATACCTCTAACTCCTTGTCAGCAGTGCATCTCCTTTTGGGCTACAACATTTCACCTTATGCATTAAAATTGCTATTCTGGGCCAGAATGGCAGCAAAGTGTTACAATTTCTACTCTACTCCTGAATCCCCTAAACAGCCAGTCATACAGCAGCTTTCCCTCAGCTAATTTTTTAATTGATACCCAGTGTTGACTCCGTGCACTAAGGCCACACAATCCAGGCTTTTGACTCTGAAATTTCATTTTTTAATATGTGGGTGTATATTTTGTCCTTTTTTAAAATGCACTAACCCATATACATCAAGAGGGAGGCATAGAAGATTAATTTCTTGTATTGATTGTTCTGTGAAAAAAACCCCATTTTTAAATGTCTCGCTTTCTAACCTTGCTGGAATTTAGCAGTTCTTTATATATCAGAAGAAAATAATTGCAACACTTCTTGTACATTTTTTTTTTTTTCTGAGAAATGTTATGGATTTCTTCTCTACTTAAATGATACTTTTTAGATTGGATTCATGCAGAGATTTTCAGTGCTTTTAATAATTTATGTTGTTCAGTCCCAAATCTCTGTTTACCTCTACTATATTTCATGCATGTTTTAAACAGGATTACACTAAAATGGTGCTCAGCAGAGAAACACAGGGGAAATTGAGTGGCTTACAGTGAAGCTTCTCAAGTGAAAGAAGAACCTTGAAGTTTATCATATCTGACACTCTATTATATAGAGGCAACATCTGTAGGCAAGGATCCATGGACAAGGTTATACAGCATTGCATTAGGAAAGAAATTATCCAGAATGAGCTTTTTCACCAAAAATTGGAAATGAAAGATAAAAGCCCAAGAAAAGTTTTCTTTTCTTGCAGTTATGTTTACTTTTATCCTAGTCTATTATAGTATGCACAGGAAATAAACTCTTACTCAGGAAGTCCTAAGCCTTTCAGTGTTTAAGAGGCATATGGACAATGCCCTTAGTAACATGCTTTGATTTTTGGTCAGCCCTGAAGTGGTCAGGAAGTTGGATTTGATGATTATTATACTTAGGAAAAAAATTAGATGTTCATCTAAGTAGGAGTTGATTAATTTTTGACATTTCAAATTTGCCAATAAAATGAGCTTTGAGCAAAGCTGAGAGGATAGTTTTTTGTATGGATTGCATGTGATTCTTTCAGTCTGGGGTGCTGAGGCTTTTTGGTTTTTCTTGTTTCTTTTTTTTTATTTTCCCAAGAACATGACAGGAAAAGGTCTTTTGTGAAAATTAGCCTACTCCAGCCAGTTTTTATCATCTGAACCTATAATTAATGTTCTTCAAACACTGGCCCTTATCTGCTGTCTTAAAAGAACCTTGTCTGTGAGACAGCCAGAGACACAGTTTAATTTAAACTGTCAAAGATGAAAAGGAAAAATACCCTATTCTTCCTTTTACACAGGTGATGAGGAACTTCAGTCTTTGAAACAGAGAATGTCAATGTCCTGTGTCAGTGTGATGCTAAATAAAGTGAATGATGAAGATTGATTCATTAGAAATGTTCTGCCCTTTGTCAGATAGGAAAACTGAAGGTCTTGCTTGCTAACTTTTTTTTAATAACTGACTAGAGATGATTACAGATGTCAGCAAATGAAGAAATATTTGAACTAAAAAACAAGTCCTTGAGATTCATTTAACTTATCCAATATGAAACAATAAATAAAATAAGGATAGAATAATAAGAAGAAATAAAAATTTCTGCAGTTTGGAAAACCTGGTTGTACTGAGCGACTAGGGGTGGATTTCACCCTACATAACGTCTGTCACCTGGGTTGGACAGAGCGCCTTGGCTCACCCTGCTCAGGGACTCAGGGGCATCTGGCACCTCCAGGGAGCAAGTCAGCCATCCTGTCTGAAGTGTCTGTGCCAATGTCTATTGACTGATTTGTTCAAGTGCTTCCTTGATACACAGGCAGGCGCCCAATATTTTACACAGTCAACATCCTTATGCAGGAGCTAGTTTGGAAAGTAGGAATGACTTTTCCTCTACCCTTTTTCTATCTTCTCCAGTGAGGAGAAAATGTAGCTAACACAAATGAAAAGGAACTCCGCTGCTTATATTTTGCTCAACCCATTGTTGAATTATCCTTGAATGTCTGTGCCAGCTCTATAATTACCCATAATCAGAACTGACACTGTCTCAGTAGTTCCTAAAAAATGAGAATTAAAAAATAAAAGAAGAGTGATTTTTTTATTATTATTACTATATATCAGGGGAAAAGAGTAAAAAGACTTTTTCCATTGAAGTCTGTAATAGTAATTTAAAAGGATAAACCTGAGTGACTTTACTAGCTACTTCACTATTTCTTCCTTTTCTTAGAAAGTAAAAGTATCTAAAAACAAAATAAAGTTTAAATCTCTATGCCTCATAAAAAATGCAATTATATTTCAATTATCCCCTGAGGATTGTACTGAAAAGAACGTGTTAATTCTGCTGCCCTTGGCTCCAAAAGAAACAGAATAATAAGTCTTAGCATTTGTTGTACAGAAAGGTAAGTGGCAAAGCCATTTTCATTCCAAAATAATAGTTCTTGTTCTTTGTTTATTTGAAGATTTCTTGATAGTTCATTTTTCTCCTTTATCATTGCTGCTGAAACTGAGCCTCCTTTTGCATTTGTTTTAAACTCCTAAATGAGGTCACTTCCAGTCCCTCCATGTGAGACTCTTGCCCCAGTTTCTTTACCTTCATAGTAAGTAATGGTCCCAATGCAAGGTCTGCTTCAGCACTCTGTGTTGACAGAGAAGAAGGTTAGTAACAATTTTCACAGATTGTTTCCCATTTAAATATTTGTTGGAGATAGGGAAAACCTTGATTTAGAGGTAATGGTTGACTGTTGTGACATTCAGTCAATTTCTCATCAATTTTTTTTACCTTCTGCAGTGTGGAATATCATCGAAAAAGTCTGAACAAAACATTCCAGAGAGTCACGAACTGCAGGATTCACAAGGACTGCTATTCCTAACCTAAAAACCCCTCTGTGGTATCCTAAAGAAGACATTTTAATTGCACTTTGTGCTGGCTTTGGTTGGGATGGAATCAATTGTCTTCACAGTGGCTGATATGAGTCTGTGCTTAGGATTTGTGCTGAACACTGGGTTAATTATTACGTTATTGCTGAGCAGGACTTACACAGAGCCAAGGGCTTTTCTGCTTTTTGTACTGCCACACTAGTGAGGGAGTTGGGGGTGCATGGGAGGAGACACAGCCAGGACAGGTGACACAATCAGATCCAAGAGATATTCCAGACCATATGACACCATGCTCAGAATATAAACTGGAGGGAAGAAAGAGAAAGGGGGAGAAAATTCAGAGTGATGGAGTTTGTCTTCCCAAGTAGCCATTACATGTGATGGGAACCTGCTCTCCTGGAGATGGCTGAACACCTGCCTGTCCATGGAAAGGGGTGAATGAATTCCTTGTTTTGCTTTGCTTGTTTGCACAGCTTTTGCTTTCCCTGTTAAACTGTCTTTAACCCTGCCCAAGAGTTTTCTCACTTTTACCCTTCCAGTTCTCTCCCTGATCTTGCTGGAGGGGGAGTAAACAAGACTGGTCCCAACACTGAACCCTGGGAAGAACACCACTGGTGACACGGTGCCAGCTGAATGTAACTCCATTCACCACCACCCTCTGAGCCTGGCCCTGCAGGCATCTTTTACCTGAAACTGATTTCCTTCCTGAAGAATGCCCAGCCTTCCTGGACTACTTTACCCTTCAGGACTGCCTCCCACGAGACTCTGGCAACCAGGCCTTGAAAAAGGGGGAAGAAAGTAAATGGGAGAATGGAGCAGACAAAAGTGGAGAAAAAAAGGGAATAGTAAAAAGAAGCAAGTGTAGGAGGAAGGAGAGAGGATAGGAGGTCTTTGCTAGGATTCCATCCCCAGTGACAGCAGAGGGGACAGGTCACAATAAGACGATCACCAAAGCATGGCAGAACAGGCAGGGCTGTGGTAGTGCAGACTGGGCAGGGGTGAGTGCCAGGGTATGTGGTGGAGGCTCAGCTGGACAAGGCCGGGGCAGAAATGCCATCTCCTGGGCCAGAGAGTGTCCAGCCCAGGCAGGACACAGTGCCACCCAGCTCCCTCACCCCCTCTCTTACCTGCTCCCAGGTCCTTGGCGCCCCTGCACCCATTCCCTCTGCCAGCAGCTCCCTCCTGCCCAGCCCCAATGAGCCCCAGCTCTCTCCTGTTTATTGTCCATGGAATTCCTTCTCAGCAGGGTTGTCTTAATGACTTCTCCTCATCTTTACTCCAGTCTGGGAAAGCATCAACTCAAGTGCAGCACCTTGCACTTGGGCTTGTTGAACATCATGAGGTTCTCACAGACCCTCTCCTCAAATGTGTCCAAGTCCTTCTAAAACCTGGAATCCATGCACATTGTGGAACAGCCATCCTCAGAGGTGTTTGAAAATGCCTGAGCTGGTTAAGCTGATTCCCTCTGTCTTGGCATCAGAAGTGGACCCACTTAAAATAGCTTCATCAAGGCTTTATACAACCAGATGATGGAGCTGCTGAATTACTGTGTTTCAGCAGCCCACTGTGACATGAACTGGAGGAGGGGAGCAGCTGACTTCACACATAATTTTGTTAGCAATGCAGCACTAAATGAGGACTGAAGAGAGTACTCATCAGATCTTATGAAGCATTATAGTTGTAGTGGCTTTCAATAGCTTATTGTTTCTTTTCAAATATTTTCTCAGTCTCGTACTTGATGCTTGTGTGTAAGAATAGCTCCTAAGGGCAGCCTGTCCTGAAACACCCATCAAAGGTAGCTCCTGCATCAGTGGGAACACTGCAGCCTCCCCCATAGCTTAGTTTTGGAAGGTTTTGCCAGGGCTTAAGATGATTCTTTCATCAGGAAAATTAAACCCAGCCCCTTTCCTTCTAACAGACTTGGCAGAAGAATTGGAGCTAGAACTATTAAATGGAAAAGCAATGGAAAGGCACGCAGTGTGCAAAGCTGAGAGAAAGCTATAAAAGAGCACCAATGAAAAGCACACCAGAAACTTGGAAAAGGACCCCCAAAACCTGCCAAACTCACAAAAAGGTCCACTAGAAGATTTCCACACAGAAATGCAGCTGAGATACCATTACTGTTATTAAATGGACTATAAGGTAATGGATGATATCAGCAAAAATGAAACCAACATATAAATATTGTCACTAGCCTCAATATAAAGTTTATGCACATTGATTCTTAAATATACTAAGTATTATTAGTTACCAAAACATGAACTTTTCTTTCATGTAAATATAACATAACATTACGAATACTCTGTGAAACTTTCTATTCCCTATGGAGCAAGAACATCTCCTCTTGTGACAGTACCCATAGCTATAGGGAGATTGAGTCAGTCACCGCACCATTCAATCAGAATTCAATTCACCTTTTTCCCTTGCCAAGTCTGTTATAAATTCACCTTGGCTTACCTGTGTTTATTTTGTTTCCATGTGTTTGGGGTTTCTTAATAATTTATAAAATATATAGTCTAAAATATATGTATGACAATTATTTCATTCAACAAAAAAAAAAAAAATCAATCAGTTTTACTGCCTGGCAAACATATGAAATTTTAAATACAAGTCCCATTGCTCTTTTTTTTCAGTTAACTTTAATGGATACAGTTTGACTTACTGGAGAATCAGGAATAATTTCATGCTTTTCAGAGCCACATCCCTGTCACTGGCTTAAGGGGAGTGTGAATGTAATTTTAAGCCCTCTTTTTCTGAGAGGATAGTGTAGTGTCCTAGATTTGATAAGTTATTTGTTATAAGAAAAGGGTATTCAGCTCATATATTTGACTTCTGAAAGTCCACATCAAGCTTCTTCCTGCTGTTAGCATGCAATCAGTGTAAAACATTACTCTGCAGTTTCCCACTGGGTAGTGTTTATTGCTTGTACTATCTAAAGGATTTCCAGGAGTGGCAGGCAGGGAGCTGCTGGTAGCTTCAGGGCTCCCACAATTTAGTCAGATGCCAAACAAAGCCAGTTTGCAGGAACTTTTTCAATAGTGTCTCCTTTTATGGAGTCTCAATGATCTGACTGTCAATGAGGAATCTATTTTTATCCAGGCAACTTTTCTCTAATAACTGAACCCTTTGAATAGCATTACAGAGGGCAGATTTCTAATAATTCTTCTTTCGGGGATTTTTTTTCTTTTTCCCTTTTCTCATTACCCTGGTAATGATCACCAGGCAGTAGGAAACCAGAATTCCATCTGATTTATGCTGACTTACAAGATATCAGAATGATGGCTGTAAGCCTTGCTGCATCTTAGTGTCCCATTGACTTCCCTGAAACCAGTGATGTCCCTACAGAGGAGCTCACACTCTGGGGTTAAACTCATGGAGTGCATTCACCCTGTGTAATTAAAGGGCCAAGGAGAATCTTCAGCAATAAATCCTTGCCTGTCCCCAGTATTGGGAGCTGCTCTGTCACATAAAGGATACCACAAAATGAATATATTTAAAGAAGGCCATTGGTGAGATTGTGTTATGTACAGTGCTGCCTATGTTGTGCCCCCCTCCTTTCAAGGATCTAGAAAACAATTTTCTGAAAAAGGACAAGGAAATAAAGTTGAAAGAGTTGGGAGCAATGGTAGTAAATGTGACATGGAAAATCTAAATCAAACACAAAATTAGGGAAATTCCCAACTTTGTCAATCCTGCTGATAATCCTGTGTCAAAAACATCTTATGAAACTAGACTGCCATCTAGGCTTTATGAAGATCCAACTTTCTTGCTGCTCCATGAAAACAATGGCCTAGAGGGCCTTTACTATTCTACTGTTCTGTAATAGAGTCCCATCCACTAATGGCTTTAAATAGAGAGCTATTCTGAATTAAGCTATGGAAGATAGATTGCACTTAAAAAATGTCCTTTCATTTTTTTGATCTACAAACTCAGAAGTGGATGGCAAGTAGACTCCATTTTAGTATAAGGTTTTTTTGAAGCTATTTTGCATACTTCCCACACTGTTAATATTTTCTCTGATAAGCCTTCAGGTTTTTACTAGAAATACTCTATATCCTCAGAGCAGCATTTAACTTAGAAATTTTCCTTTGTACAGCTGCAAAATACCTTAAAGGAAAAAGATACATTCTCTGCATGTTTAAGTCAATTCAAATTCAGGTGGAAAGCTGAGATTCCCAAGTAGGAATGTAGCTGTTCCATGCTTTATTTACTGTCAATAGAAAGAGACAAGCATGTAAGATAGATTTAGTTCACCAAAGTATTGAATTCCCCTGAAAAGCATCATGATGACAACCTCGGCAAGGTGTGTGAGTTTGAGATAGGCACCCAAGTCCCCAAACCCCTATGAATCACAGTGAAATGTAGCTTGTTTCATTTTATTTAGGGAAGATGGGTTGCAGAATGCCACTGCAATCAGTGTCACTTCAAGTGTTCACATGAAAGATAGGCGTGATTACTCATGCTTCTACATTATACCATTCTGTAAATTACTCTTACTTGAAACTGAATATTATGAATTTGAAATGTAATTGTTTATAACAAACAAAGAATCATATTCTTTCAGCCCTAAAGAAAGCTGAATTACTATGTTAAATAATATTGTCACCATATCACTTCATATTAAAAATAATTACTCTAGCTGAGGTAGGAACAAAAGAACATTAAATACTATGACTATATAATCATACCACACTTTTTGGAAAAAAATCTGTGCTGTCATGAGTTTTAGAGGCTGAATCTTTTCATAATGTTGAGCAATGTTCAAGATATAAAAAGCCCATACCCCCAAATAATTACTACATTTGAGCATTTGGAGAAAATACAAATATAGGTACCATTGCCAAATGAAGCAAGAAAATAAATGAGTAAATTGTGATCAGAATTTCAACAATTTCAGTTAAGGATGGGACTCTTATTAAAATGAGACATCATAAAGTTCTTTGTATTGACCTTTCTGCCTTTTTGTAGTTGAGCCTTATTCAGTTTGTCATAAATAAATACACAATTTTTTACTAGCCATCAAGTCACTAGGTAAGGAAGGACATACTTTGCATAAAGAAATGCTTGTGGGTGAATTGTATAATTTATATTTTTCTCCAAAAACATAATGTTCCTGGATTGACTTCAGCGGAAGTGCAATGAGATTAATGTCCAGTGAGTTACAAAAAAGGAAAGAAGATGGGAAGACCAGGAGAAAATAAAAAGTCATCTAAAAACAGTGTCACTTCATGCAGTTAGTCAGAAATCTTTGAAATGCCTCTGAATTATTCTCAGCCTGTGCCCAGCTGCCATAACAACAAAACCAATCTCTTCATTAAGAAACTTACAGTGATTGATAGAGGATGACAGAGATATTTCGATTTTATCAAAAGCTAATATCATTTCCCTAAGTAAAAAAAAAAAAAAAGCCTAAAGAAAGCTATCTCCAAATTTTCTGAACTGACCAGAGGATGCAAAGCAAAGGTGAATCCTCAAAAAATATTTCTGAAGTTTTACTTAGAAGGTTATTATCATATGTATGAGTCTAAACAAAAACTCTGTACTAGAAACAGATGCAAAAGTTAACCTGAAGTCATAGAGATGGTTCAATTGATCACACAGACATTTAGGCAGTTCAGGGACCTAATTTAGGAGTCTCCCTGGGATCTTTATGGAGTCAGTAGAAGCATCTTCAGAGGGTGACCCAGGTATTAAGTCAGCTGAATAAGAGACAAGTTCTATGTTTGCCTGTATCTCTCTTTCAGCTACAGAGCACCCTTGTAGGCTCACCTACCTTCTAAGACCCTGTGGTGAGATCTCTGCTTCAAATCATTTCATTTGTAATGCCTCCCATTCTACATGCACTGTAAGACATTCTTATCAACAAATATCATTGCCTGTTAGCCAGGCAATGGTGACTCACTCATGTTGGAAGGAGCATAAAATTCCCACTGAAAGGATGATGTTCCAGGCTAACCCTTTCTGGGCTGGAGCTCAAAGAGATGACAATATATCCAAAAAGGTGATTAATTCAGGGCATGCAGGGAGTGTTTGATATGATATCCCATCCCGTCACTTCCAAAACCTGTATCTCTAGAAAGCACTCTGACACACACTGCTTTCCTGCAGACCAACACTCTGGAAACAGCCTCTCTGCTAACCAAGTCATTCCTCACTTCCACACAACCCCCAAGAATCCACATCATGCTCTACCCTTTCTGAGTTTCCTTACAAATGTCCAGGCTGACAAGCAAGAAAGAGAACTTTGAATGGAATTTGTCAACCACTGGAATTTTAGCCCTTGAGGAAACGTAAGACAGTAAGGGTTTTGTTTAGTTTTTCAAATAGCACAGCCCTAAATAACGTATCTTTCTGAATACCAAAGCACCATCTCTCTGTGCATCTGACATTTTGTCAAACCAGTGGTAATTTCATCAGTGTTCATCCCTTCCCTATGTCATACCTTTCTGACCCTTGTCATGCTGCCTCTTTGTAAATGAGCCAGCTGCAGCTTCTCTTGATCTTTGACCCTTGGAACATGTCTTACAACACATTTTTGTCTTTTACATTGATGGGCAAAAAATTGGAAGTCAGCCACTAACTGGCTAATGACAGGTCATCCAAAATTTTCCAGACCTAGTCCCACAAACTTACTGAGCATTTTGGCAGGGCTTTTTATTCCAACATTGAACACAACCCCTACAAGATTAGGATGCATCCTCCTCAGTTACAGCCAGAAGAAGTCTACTTGTATTGTGTGTCTTTGGCAGTTTTACCATTTATTACTTTCAAAAATCACATTCTGTTTTTTGATTTAATAAAATTCCTCAAGATCAGCTATGCCGCTGTTTTGATTTCTCATTGTAGGAGAGGGCCAAACTATATTTTTTTTTTTTTTTCTGAGTTCTATAAAACTCAGTTTAGGTTTTGGGGTTTTTTCTTTTTTTTTTGTATTTTAGCAAGTATACCTTTAAGCTAAAATGGCTAAAGAATGATTAAAAAATCATTACATCACATGTCATTTTTCAGTATACATTAATCTTTCCAATACTATCTCTTTTCAAACAATCTTTTTAAAAATTAAATGTCCTATCAAAATGGTTCCTATAAGAACTGCTACTCTTCTGTCAGTTAAGCCCTGTGCATAAATGTGCTAATGAAATTGTGCAAATGAGGCAGGAATAGTAACTATTTTAAGTACGATGCACACTCTGAAGCTATTTTTGACACTGTACATTGTACACATTTAGTTATCCTTGACTAAAAATGGGAAAAATAAGCTTTCTATTTTCACTGTTCATGCAAACATATTGCTTACACTAGTGAATAATCTGAGTAAAACCAGAAACAAATTGCTCTATCAGTACATCATCCTACAGCCAAATTTCTTGTGATTATAAAACCATTATTACGTATTCCTCCTACGGTCCAAAAACACCTACAAGCAGATGAAAATGAAACTTCTGCTGAATTGATTCCCACATATCCTCTGTCTATTCCTGATGTTTATGAATGCCCATGACTTCTAAAAAGGAATCCTCCATTTTTCTTCTGACTTTCGTGCAATTCTTTCACCGTGCTGATTCAGCGACATCATTCTTTGTCAAGCATAGGTTGGGAAAGGGGTTTGGAAGAAGGTGACATGGGCGGTCTCTGGTGCTGCTCCAGATACTACCTTTTGTAGCTTTAGGTTAGTTCCAAATGTACACTCAGATGCAAGGGGAAACACTGAAATTATTTCATACTACTGACATTCAGACTCAGAAGTCAGTTATAAAAATGGGAGTTGACCTGTAGTTTGGCTAAGCTCTTTGAAAATTTACCTGGTATCCTTATAAGTTAGTTATAGCCTCTGAGTGTTAGACAAGGGACCCCTCCAATCATTCTTTCTTCTGTGTCATGCTTCCAAACAGATATGCAAAAACTGACCCAGTGGTTGTCCTGCCTTAGACCTCTGGGTGATTTTCCTGAAAAGAAAAAAATCTTCAACAAAACAAATTCTCTTCCCAATTTCATGCACTTCTGTGCTGGCAAACAGCAGCAAGACAGATCCAGAATTTACATAGGACTTCAAAGGGGTAGACAGTCAGGCTACAGGAAAAATGAAGTATGTCCAAATTGAAGGCAAATTTATGGCCTGAGATAAATATGTATATTTGTATTATGTCGCCCACAAACTTTGTGATCTGGTATACCTGAGGGCAGAACATGACCCTGAATTTTAAGCAGTACTCAGCTGTATGCTTCTTGAATGTTTTCTTGTGCTGTATCATCTTATTTTTGTTTAGCTTATTCCTGGGGGTGGGGTGGGGGGTGAGGGNAAAGGAAAAGAAAGAAAGAAAATGATGTAGGAAATACTGGTCCAGCCCTTGCAACAGGAGGGTGTGAGGAAGTTGGGCCTGCTAGAAATGGATAATGTTGTTTATGAATCTTTATAGGAAAAAATCTTCAAACATCTGTCCCACCTGCCTAAAATCATCATTAGGACATGCTTCCCCTTATGACCAGCATGGATAAACCAGCACAGAACCTGCCACTACACTACCACATCTTAGAATTAATGCTCCCGTAAGAGTACCATGAAAACCTCTAGCTCCTCTATTTGAAGGAAGATCCAGTGCACCAAATGTGAACCAAATAGCTGAAGTTAAAGTGACACTGCACGCCAAAAAGAACACACACAGACAAAGGACAAAGGATCCAAATACCCTGTTAACCAGAAGGAAAACATTTTTCACCATACGAGTCCTTGGGTACCAACTTCCCTGCTCTCAACACCAAGGGAGACATCTATCCTGTTTATAAAGTGCCTCCAAAAGATGGTCTTGGGACCTAAAATTACTAATTATTAGAAATAATGGCTTTTGTAGAAACCCAATCTATTTTTCTCACGTTCCATTTCTCACATACCACCATTTTTGACAAGTAATAAATTAACAACTCTTCTTCACGTTGGCTACAACTACTTTATCATATTGTACTATAACAGTTTATAGTTTTGTTCAGGGTAGTTGTTCTCAGCCTGTGTTTAAAGTTTTCTGTTTCCATGTCATATATAAATAAGGGATTACACATCTGAAAGCCTGTCTGGTTTCCCACTTCTAAAAACATTTTCTCTCCCTACAAACTTTGACTCATCCATCCAGGGAAGTTGCCAAAGCAGCAACATTCCATGGATTTGGGGCAAGCAACTCTTCCTTCTCCTTTGAACCTCTGGCTTATTTCACATGAACTTACAATTACACAGGGCTTGAGTGCTTCCATTTTTTCAAATAAAAAATTTACAGGCAGTATTACAACTTGACCTGCTTCTGTACATGGCTGCATGCCTTCCCAGAACAACCCTTTTACTCCATTTTAGTGAAAATGTCCATATATGCTAAATTGTGTGTAGTGAGAAGATTTCTACGTCAGGCATCACACAGCAAGCAGCATTTCCCAACTATGTGTTCTGAAGTGCTGGGAAATTCAGGGCATCAAACAAGACTTTGTGAAAGAGGATGCACAGATCTTGTACAGAGTGCTCTCTCATTAATTAGAATTTTTTTAGCTTCACTGAGTTTGCCTGAGTGAGACCCATAGGCCAAACAAGTCGAGTCTCCAGTGAGGTTGTTTTGATTTTCACAACTGCATTAGCAATGCTGATATCAATGCTAATCAACCTGTAATTTTACAAATGAAATGTTATAAAGCTCAGTAATAAATATACACAGCATATGGAAGTAGAACACAAGTTTAGTTGCAGTTACATCTCAAAAGAAGTCAGAGGGGAATTGAATTTAGGTTACACAAGCAGAGGCCAGAACTTGAAAACAAACACTTTGCTAAAAGAGCATTTTTATCATTGTAAATCAGTGCGAGAATTGTCCAGCTTGTTCTCAGCTTTGCTTTCCTTACACTTCCACACACCCTTGGTTCACCTGGACTCTTACCTCAATAACTACACCATTCTCTCTTATCCCAACATCCTGGGCCAGCTTTCATCCCTTCTGAAGAAGCTGAAACTCTTACCACCCCTACAATCTTTATTACCCAACTTTTCTAAGCCAAACTCTTTTTTTAGAGCATTTGAGCCCTGTAAATCTTTACAACAATAGGGCAAAGGAACCTCAAAGTCTTGCTTTCCTTCGTGGTCCTTCCTCTCCTCCCTGCCAGTCTGTAAACAACATCAATCTTAGCAGTACTAAGAGAGTAGGTGTTGTCTCCTTCGCTCAGGATCATGGTTTCAATTATCAAGGTCTTTGCTGCAACACTCTGCAGCAAACAGTCATTCTACTAGACCTCCACTGTGGTTGGACCTTTTGTTTTTAAAATGTTTATCTGCATGGCTCCCTGGAATCCATGATGTGCCTGGCAATCTCCAGCTGTTTTTATTTTCCTCCTTTTTCAAGGTAATAACAAATTAAAGTCAGTTCTGTTACAATAACAGACATTTTGGACACAGAGACTACTCTCTTGACAAATTTTAAATTTCTGCTTCAGCCCATGGCAGTTTTAGATCAATGAAGACATCATCCAAATGGTGGGCTGTCACAAAGTATTTTTCCTTATGTTCATTTCCAGATGTAAATCACTGGGTGGCAACTGACACCAAGGAATTGAAAGAGTCTGTTTAACTGTCAGCTTGATGCATCTGGCTGGCTGTGTGGTTATAATGGTATCACAGTGTCTTGGGGAACTACTGAATCACCTTATAACAGAAGGTTGTCTACTTCTCTGTGTGCAAAGTAATAAAGCAGTATACAGAAGAAAATATTAGACAGCTATACTCCTTAGGCCAATTTGTCTCACAGCTATACTACAGTAAATTAGAAATAATTCCTCAAACCTCTGCAGAGCTATTCCAGATTTATGTTTGCAGAGCTAAGAGCATAATCTAGCTCTTTTAATCTCATTCTATCATTTTATAGCCAGTACTGAAATAGTGACTATATGCAGAAGTTTTTGAAAAAATATCTGTTGTAAAACAACTTTTATTTTCATAATATTTTTAACACCCAAATCTAATAGATATGCTGGCCACTTTTGAACTCTTTGCTGGCTGTGTATGAGATATATGTAAACTTTCTTCATGCATTTGATGTGTACCTTAGGCAACGAACTCCCTACTGATATCTACCCTGCCACTGTGCACACTCTGTGCATTTTCAGAAGTAGCATTGCCTCTTTCTTTCTTTTTCCTCTGGGTCTCCCACAGCAAGCGTATCAGGAAGGAAAAAAAAAAAAAAAGTTAGTATAAAAAGCATAGCCCTTTCCAATTCTTCTGCAGTTGGGCACGAGCTCAATTCTTCTGGCCTTTCCAGAGGGGCAATGTACTACACAGGTCCCTTTCCAAAAGTCATATAAGGTAGCCGTGATCCCTAGAAATCTGTTAGAAGCCTAACCTGTGCTCTAATATGACAAATTTCAGGAGAAAGAACAACTTCTAAATGTTACCTGAAATTACTATTGATTTTATCTAAACCTAAATGCAAAAATTTGAAATTTGTTTCAGGACAGTGTATAGCGTGGTAGGAGAAAAAAAAAAAAAAAAAGCCCCTTTTCTAGTTCAGAGTCATTGCACTGCAACCATAACAAGCTAACTTTAGTGCATGCCTTTGTACCTGCTATCCCACTAAGGCAGCAATCCTAATAGCTGTCACTGCCATAGATGCACCAGAGTCACTGAGATGCTTTATTTTGAGAAAAAAAAACCAATTATTTTTCCATCAAGATTTAGCTGCCTTTTTTTTAAAAAACAAAAAACTATTGTAGGTGAAGATAATTCAGACTGAACACTGACAGGCAGAAGATAATTGTATGTCTGTGGGTGAGTGGGTGATCATCTGAAAGTGAACTTTTGAACTCATAAGCAAGTATGAGCTATGAGTATGCAGCCTGCTAGCTGCAAATGGTATGGGCTGACTAAATTTTGGTAACACTGGGACTAAATGACTGTGGCATGTCCTGATTCCTCCAATTAATAACAAGATGCAAGACAGAACCACCAATTAGGAGCTGATGGTGCGTTTCCTTCTGCACATTGACTATTTAGATGGGGAAATCTGGGGGCTGCAAAAGAAGGCAGTGAAGATCACGACTGGAGAAAAGATCCTGGAAGTTGCAGAAGGCCCTGGAGATCAGATCACTGCCTGCTGACAAGTGCTGGGGGACGAGCTGACACTCTGGCTGCTGTACCAGAGACCTCTTACATCTGAGACTGGTACCTGTGAGCAGTGGCACAGCATCATCTGGCTGGGCTTTCTGCCTGTCCTTCCCTGGCCAGCAGCCTCCTCCCTGTGCAGAGGGACACCGAGACCTGGGGAACACAGTGCTGCTGGGGAGGGAGAGGATAAGTGTGTGAGGAAATTGAGCAGAGCAAAAGCTTACATCTCAGGGGCTCTTAAATAAACCCCAATATCCAGATCCACCATGCACTGTTGTTTGTTCCATCTCACCTGTGACAACTTAAGACATAAGTTGCACAACTGTTTCATTTGATCCCTGCCAACCTGCATACCCATGCATGCAAAACACAGTAGATGTATTCACAACAGAAGACCATGCTACTTGTGCAGTGATCAATGACTCACCAGCACTGTAGCCTTCTAAATTTAGTTCTGTGCCCTACTGAGGAGTTACTCTGACAATTTACCATGGTGATGCCACCCTTACGAGCTCATTATCACTGTGTTTATCTTCTCCCTCTTACTGCTGCTGGAAAATAGGCACAAATACACTACCACTGTCACCTCTTTTTCTTTCAAATTATAACTTCTAAATTGCACAGAAAGAATGGAAGGAGAGAAACTGAACAAAGATTGCCTAATCTTGTTAAACATGACAGGAAATCACATTTGTGTCAGAGTGGAGCAACAAAAAAAAGATACATGCCAATACCAGCTCCTGTAAGTCCACTACTGAATTATTTTCAAATGTGGTAAATCAAATTTAATGCCAATTTGTCTGTATGTGAAAGATCAGTCTCACTGAGAAAACAAGAAAATTGTACAGACTTATGTGAGCTGTACTTGAAGTGAGTCTTGTTTATAATGAATTCATCCTTGTTTGCTTGGGGTTTTTTTAGATATTTTTAGGAAAGGAACTGAAAACACAAGTTATTAATAAATATTTTCATGTAATTAGTCTGTAGAAGGAGAAGTTTCTGTAGAAATACTGGAAGCTCATTTAAATGCTCAAAGAGGCATTTGAAAAAAACTGGGCAAAACACCACAGAAAAGTCTGCATAATGTTAGTCATGTTAGTAAGTAACTGAAAATGGCTGATGCCCTTTTTCAGACTTTTATCATAAAGCATGGGCTGCCATTAAACTAGAGTCTGTTTTCTCATAAGGGAGGGACAAATATCCACTAATACCGGTAGTGCTTATTGAATTTTCTTCTGCAAGTATGACGTGATGCAGCCAGCACAGGAGATGCCAAAAAAAGCAAAGACAAGTGAGGCCAAATCTCTGAACCAATGTCAAATATCATTTCCGCACCTCATCTGCTCTCTGAACAAACTGCTTTTCCTTAAATCTGTACCTACCCACTGGCTGTTACCATTTCTCTATCAGCTCCTGGCCAGGCACACAGTTTAGCCCTGTCAAGATAATCTGGGTGTCCTCAGGCTGACTTGATGTTTTCATCTGTCTGAATCCAGTGGTGAAACACACATTCTGTATGGATTGTAAAGCCATTTTCTGCTTCAGTTCTAGCCTTCTTCTTTTAGCTTCCCTTTTCTGGTTTTCCTATACGTAAATATTGTGTAATTATTTCAGGATTAGTTCTCCTTGGTTCAAGCAACTTGACAGAATTGGGCATTTATACATTTGTCCATCTGCCTTTTTCTTTGAAAATTTCTCTTGAACAATATCTTCTCTACTGGTAGCAGTTTTTGTTCTTCCTGACTTCTTAGCTAATGTTACATTATGCTTATTTTTTACAAGAGGTACTTAAATATTCTAGACATTTTGTGGTTAGCTAAATAAAATAAGCCTACACAGCTTAAGGATTCAGCCTGCACCAGTGGCCTCATCTTTTTCTTTTCCATATAAATCAGCTTATTTCTTTCTAAGTACTCCCAACAGCTTATTTAAATGTGCCAAAGTACTCACTGTTTATAAAATACATCTTTTTGGATGGGTGTATGGACAGAGAAAAAACCATTGCTATTCACTGGAGTAAAGTGTGAAATTGTGGATGGTGGTACTATACAATCACAGGGTAAGATTTTACCTTAAAGAAGGTAAAAGTATTTCAGATGAAAGCAATTTTATAAAAGACAAAAATACATAGGCAGGCCAGTTTTGTGAAAGCCAGAGGACTGGATTCAAAAGCACTAGAGTATTTAGGGCTTTTTTCCCCCCCCTTATCAGAAAACTCTTCTAGAGACAACCTCGAGAGCAGGAAATTAAACCGGTTGGAGCATGACGAATCAAGTCAGGAAATGTGATTAAGGATAGACACGTCATGGAATATATGAAATATCAGGAATATTATAGGTATGCCAGGGAAGTGGGTTAAGAGGGAAGGCGTTAACGATGTCAGACAACATTCAAGGGCTGAATTTCTCTGTGGAGGGCTGGAAAGGTTGGGAAGGGAAGACAGATAGCAGCAGGCTGGATCCATCAAACTGATCACTTAGAGACTGCAGTCCTTTGAAAAAGAGAGGTGGATCCTGACACAAGATCAGCAAGACCCAGGGAACACATAGCCAAGAGGAATAGTATTAAACTTTTTTGTTTCCCAGGATTTAGTATAGTGTAGGACTGCTGTTTTCCTTTTTACAATCTGCGAAAGGCTTTTCTGTATTCAATTTCTAAGATGCAATTTTCCGGCAGCCGCCAGTTTATTCGATTTCTGGCATGTATGGTTGTTAAAATGTATAAATAATTTGGGACCTGCTAACCTGCCATTCATGCTGGGGTCAGTTTTCATTTTGTGTGACAATATCTGCAATTATTTGTGCACTTTTTTTTCTGGCAAGTTTTCAAACACCAGTTAGTTGGTGAGCAGAAAATGACAGCTTTTACAGAATGATAAGCAGAAGTATACAGAGATTACCTCTGGGATGTCTATTACATCACCAACATCCTCAGAGCAAACTATGACTACAAGGATGTCTCATTTGGAAAACAATCCAGGATAAAGGAACAGAAAAGAATATGTTGATATGTAATGTCATGATATTTCTGAGGGTTTGAGCTTTTAATTAGTGAGGCTAGAGCTATTCAAAATGACCTACTATAGTTTTGCTTTTTATTGGTTTCTTTGTCCTGGTAGGCCATCCAGCTCATCACCTCATTAGTTTTTTGTTGCTGATGCATTGATTTTTGGAGAGGCTTAAAGTTCATTACATTTTCTTCCTTAAAACAGAGAATCATGTAGAGGCCACAACTATCCCTTAGTCTTTCAAAGGGAACAGTTATTAGGCACACTGTGATGCAGACAGCCTCCTCTGTAATCGCATAAAAATCCCAAATTTAAGATTTACATAGTGCCCATCATTGCATGGCTGAGATGGGTGATTACTACTGGAAGGCAGGAGCTTGTGGTAAGTCAGCTGCCATATGTGAAGAAGACCTAGAAGGAAAAATCCTATTCAAGGTGTTTGACTTCTTTTGATTCCACAAATTTATTTGCTAGTGTATACTGCCTTTTACAAAGCCCCAGTGCAACTCATTTCAGAAAACCTCAGGAACCAGTGCATAAACAGGCATAGACTGTAGGTAAATATAGTTTATTTTCCATGAGAAGACTGAAGACTGAACCCCAGGAGAGTGAGGATGTATAGGTGGAGCAGATTTTGAGTAGGTCTGAGTGCTCAGCTGCCTACAGAAAAGCAAAAGCCTCCATTTAAAATCTCTTCTAGTATTTCAGATGAGTTTGAGAGTGCATAGGAATGAAGGCTGTCATACTATTATTAGACTCCATATATATATAAAGTATTTTTTAGGCTACAAATTACTGATTGGGTCATTTTAACAAAAGAAACTATATGACCCTCATAGATGCAGTGTTAGAGTACATAAACTGTTTGCATCTTAATCTATCTTTCCCTTTATGTAATAGTTTTGTTTCTCATTTCTGCTGCTAAATCTGAACCCAAAGTTAGAAGGGATCTGTGTAGGTGTGTTGATCGGAGCACATTTCTGGGATCCTGTGCTCATAACATGCAGCAGGACGTGAAGGATGCCTTCCTTCTAATACCAAACTGTTGTGGTTTTTAGTACATTATTTGGGTGTAATTTGAAGGAAGCAGGTGTGTGAAAGAAATTTATTAAATCAAGGCCTTTAAATTGCAGGTTTTTGTTTTGTCTTACACTACTTGAGGACAGAAACACTTTGTACTAGCAAAATAGGGTTAGATTGTCCCACGAGTTGCTGGACAACTGCATTCAGCATGAGCACCAGCACCTGATTTCCTATGACCATCTCAGTGATGCACCAAACATCTGAATCTGCTCCAAAAAAGACTGAAGATTGAGCCTTGTCATGGCTAAGCTGAAAAGTCAAAGTTCCCATAGTGTCTCTCAGGAAAAAAAAAAAAAAAAAAGCAAAATATGTACTTGGAAAATAACTTGGAAACTTTGACCAGCATTTTTTCCTTTGGGGTTTGCTTGCCACACAAGACCACTGATGGCAGCTATCATGGCACACACCCCTTCTGTTGCCACATCATTAACTGACTCCTTTGCTGCTCAGGTGTCTTTTCTTCTCAATCTCCCTGTTCCTAAGTTGAATGGGAGATTCATCAAGTAAACAAGCCTTTTAGTTACAATAACAATAACTAGGAAAAAAAAAAGTATTAGAGTTGGAACCAGTAAAAATGTATACACATTGTGCATCAATGAATTAATTCTTTTCTTTGGAGTTTACAGAGTCAATTTTCTTCAGGCTTCACTTTACAGAGCAGGCAGCAAAATGGCATCAAGTGTGCCCTCATTTCCCTTTCTTAATACCACATTACCAACAATTGTGAATAGGTGTGGAGGAGATGAACTCTCATTTTATTACTCCAGAAGCCCATATATAAACCTCTAACCACCTGCCTCCTCAGCAAATAATTATACAACAGGAAATGCCAGCAAAGCTTAAAACAGTTGGAGCACGTGAACACTTCCATCGAAATGCTCTGCAGTGAAATAGCTGGTGATGATGAAAGGTAAATTGCCAGGGCTAGGCAAATAGTTTCTGGCTGTCTGTAGATTTTTCACAATGGCTCCATTGATTTTGAGTTTGGGGCACTAGTAAATCACAAAAAAATCAATTGTGGCAATCTGTGCAAAACGAAACTGGTTTGAAAAAACAGCTCTACGTTAGAATAAATGCATGCATATTGCATATTTGGATTAAATGAGCACCATTTCTCAGAAAGTGTGTGAAATGAGAACACCAATAAAGAAAATTTTTCAATATGAATTTCAAAACTGTGGATGGAAAAAGCTTTAATGTTCCCACATAGCTCTGTGGTGAGTTGTAAAGTCTATGTGTCAAAGTGGTAGCATTTACAGGTTCTTCCTGCATGTGAACTCAGCCCCAGCACAAGGTGTCCTATGACCTTTGGCAGCTGCGTGGGCTAGCCATAGGATGTTGCAGGAGAGATCAATTTCCACCTGCAGGATTCCTGAGAGCCTCTTGCTCAGCGGACACATTGTGCAAACAGAGTAGTGAAGAAAAATTTTTGCTCCTTCTGCCAGTCCTACGGGGAAAATTAATACCTGTCATTTGTTCTGTGCTTTCCTCCATGATGCACAGCAAGCTCCAGCAGGAGGTCAGCAGGGGATGGGCACGGTCCCTGCAGGAGGACTGTGACTTTGGCCCTGCTAAGTCTTCACAGCACTATCTGTCCCAGCTCCCAGAGCTTCTGCCTACTATGTCCATAGGTTGAAAGTGACACAGGGCTCCCATTTGCATCTTGAAGGCAGTGCTGGGCATCTGGAGCTGTTATCTCCAACACCTGAGGTTGTGAAGGCACTATAGCTGGCATTTGTATATTGGGGCTTCTGTTAAGAACTGCTTGCAGCTTGGCTTTGGGGTGGGTTTGCCACACAAACACACAGAGACACACACTCATGCGCACAGACAGAGTGTTCTCATCCCCTAACCCATATTCAGCCTCTTGGCACTACCCTGGGAGACTGCAAACCATGGGTACTGGAAAAGAGAGAGGGGTTCTCAGCCCCCAACTGGGAGACAGCAACATGAAGTCTAAGGAAAACAGTGAGATATTACAAGCATGAACAAGAGACTAGTGGGATGTTTGCCCTTTCTGTAGCTACTTAGTACTACTGCTGGCAGACATCACTTTTTCTGCACAGCAGGAATGTATCCTTTGCTTTCCTCACCATATCAGCTCATCTTTCCTTTTTCCTGATTTAGTTCCAATATTAGACCTGGTGAAAAAGAAGATGATCTGTTTTAAGTTACCATTTACAAATGAATCTACAAATGCAGAATAGAAACGCAAAATGTCGGGGTAGGAGGGAAAAGATAAAAAGGACCCAAAAAAAACCTGTACAAAGAAACCTTGTGCTGAATGATAAACCAAAACAAAAGCAAAACAAAATAATCATTGTTGCAATGGCACAGGAAATAAAAAGCAATAATTGAATTTAGAAACTTTTTAGTAGATCATACTCCTATTTATAAACACTGCTGGCCAGAGCTGTGCAAGTCTGCAACCAGAATTAGGTTATGCCCCTGCAGGAGGATGTCTGACGGCAGCATAGAAACAGACTCACACCCGCTGTACCCTTTCACTCTATTCCCATACTTTTTTAGGCATCACAAAAACCTGCTCATACTACCAGAGACCCTGAATTATATGAAGACTGGTGTCCCAGCTATTGTATGGCATGGTAACCAACACAGCAAAACTAATCTGGGTTGCTCAGCACAAAACTCTGACATCTTTTCTACAGAGCTGCATTGCCTTCATGCCCTTAGAGTGTTGAGGGTGTGACCTTATGTTCATAACGTAAGCAAGAACCATTGTCTCACATGAATTAAGATTTTCTCTATATTCAGATGCAGTTTATTCCCACTGAAAGAAACAACAACCAAACCACACCAACTTTTCCATTGAAAAAAGGCTTTCTTATGAAAAATCACTTGAACTGGAAGTATTTTCCTTTGGACAAAAATTATCTAAATGGCTAACTTGCTGTCACTTCGTTTAAGAGAATGACATTGGCCCAGGAAGTTGAATAAGTGCTTGGGAACAGAGTACCAAAATATCTCAGAGAAACAGTGGCTGAGTTTAACTGCTGATGTAAAAGAGTGTGAGTCTGTTGAGCCCAGCTGAGCTGGAGTTCCTTATGAGAGCCGTAAATTTGGACTAATATCTTTAGTGAGTGAAGCTGGTTCACTGGATTGTGCAACTCATCCCTTATTTAATACGAGTGCAACAGCTTTAATTTATCCCAGATGTCATCAAATGGTGGGACCAGCACTTTTGCTACTTTGGCATGAAATGCACTAACAGTGTCATTAGAGGAAGCAAATCAGCATGGTATTACTCTTCTAGAAGATGGTTTCCTTCTGTTTCAGCCTCTAGAAATACACTGTATAAACCTACATTCCAGGTGCTCTGGCTTACAGCCTTCTCACTTGGAAGGTGTTTCAAAGTCCTCTTCTGTTCAGTAGGAGGGCATTTTGTACTATGACGCACATACTCCACCAGTTCTTTTAGCAAAAGTTGTTTCCAACAAAGCTCTTGGCGAATGATGACAATGTAATGCAGCCTGATTACTTGAAACTTTCCCACTGGCTCACAAAAACCATTTGACTGGATAGGAATGTGTTGGGGATGGCTCAGGACAGCAAAAAAATACCTCTGAACCTCCATGCACCAGCACTGTAAAGAAATTATTTGATTGTGTCATTAAGACTTTAGATTTTCAAGAGGTTTGAGGGAAGATATGATTGCTGGTTTTGAGTGGGCATTTGTTGTCAAGATGCATTTGATACACTTGTTCAAAAACACTATAGTTCATGTAATCATTTGGGTCCAGGAGATGTACATAAGCCTGATGCAACAGTAGCTAAATGAAAAACAATGAATGAAGGAAGATGCTGCTTACCTTCTGATAGACAACCACTATCAGAGACCATGGCAGATGAAATTCTCTACTTGGTCACATCTTAAATTCCTCTCAAATGCAGTTAAGTCCTTCACTTTTCAAGCCCTCCATTTCTTCCATGTTTTGCTTCATTCCACATCTAGGCAGTGCTACCAACCAAATGTGGATAACCTAAGACTTCATTTTGGAAAGTAAACCTCACTTTCAACTCTTCTTGGAGTTCTTAATGTCTAAACATGTACAGGGATATAGCCTTAGAAAAAGGCCATTTTTACATACGCCCATGCTTGGGACCACATGTAAATTATTCCTACCTTCCAAGTGAAATTACAGAAACCATTGGAACAGTTATAAATTCCTGCACTGTCACAGGATTGTATGGTGAGTTTCACTTCTTTGAAACCCTTTTCCAAAAATAGGAAACTCAGATGAACAGGAGCCAAAGACACCAAGTCCCACAAACAGGTTTCTATTTTCAGTTAATAGAAATTTAACTAGAAATACATATTTTAGTACAAAACAGACCTCCCTCCAGTTTCTACATTATCTTTAAAGCCTTTGGCTTAAGGGAGCATCCCATATTTTAAATTAAGGTCTGGATTGTGCCACGCCACTTTAGATCTACTGGATGACAGCGCTGTTCCCCTTTGGGTCCCCTGCCCTGCAACTCAGCAGGTGTTTCTTCAGCTGCCATCACCTTTCAGGCCCCAATCTGATCTCACAGCCATACACATCAAGACCCGGCCTTGTAAAGGAAGCTCCCGGGGATTTGGCTTTTAACCCATCAGGATTTGAAATGGAGGCATTTTACCAACAGAGATTAGCAGGAAGATGTTATTTTGATTACAGAATGGCTTAGTGGTGCACAGTGCAAAGCTGATTCAAAACTTCCTAAAACTTCCTGAGGACAGTATCTTCTAGATAACTTCTCTTGGAAGTGGCTTTTGCTGCAACACCCATAAATTTCAAAAAGTAGGCAAGCTTATACTGGGTCTGGTTCAATTTTCCAAAGCAAGATGGGTCACACTGTTACTACAGTGAGCAAGAACTTGCAGAGGCAGGGTGTATTCTCCCTTCCCAGCAAGACCATCAGGACAGAGCTGGGCTCTGAGGATATTGTAACCTCATCAGTGTGGGGTCTGCAGACACTGCTTGGTTTGCCTTGTTCTGGACTGGGAGGCAGCTGAAAGTTGACATTTATTGGTGCAGAAGCGGCATCACAGTGAAACAGCTGTATTACTTTTGAGACTTGTGACTCTCTTTCTTCATTACTCTTGCACAATGTTGTTGGCTCTTCTCACCATGAGGTTTTAACTTTATAAGGAAGGACACTACTGTGCTTTGATCCTTGAGTGGCCTGCCAAAGAACGTGTGTTTTACAAGACTTGAAGGAGGAACTTGGTAGCATTTCCTGATATGGAGATTACTAAACCAAGCTTGTATGGGAGCTGATGTGAGTGAAAGGACTCAGAAGGAGATGGAATTTTTGTATGTGCTGTAGAAAGAGAGCTCAGGCAGTGTCAGACATTGGGGCCACATCAATTGCGCAGTGTGCAGGGTACAGAAAACAAACATTGTAGCATAGGGCATCCTGGCACCTCAGTTTTATGTTTATGTTATTGGCAGCCACCTCCAGCTGAAATAAGACTGAGAAGAGGCCTTAGATTATTCAGAAACTTTCTACTCTGTTTTCCATTCCTTCTGCTTTGGCAAGGAAATAGATCTTCCATATGCAGCACAATAATGGCTTTCTTTTAGATATATTCTGCTTCTCCTCACCCTGCAAACCCCCACTTCCTCCCTCCCCCCACCAAAAAAAAAGAAAA